>JADNYV010000073.1:0-160298 GCA_015501055.1 Mucidula mucida
GCTTGAAGTGCTCAGCAGTGCATGGGAAGTCATGCCGGCATGAGCTGCATTTCTGGTCCTTGACTGCCATTTAGAGACGGGTTCCGAGTGTAAGAGAAGTATGATGGTGATGGTCAGTGACGTGTACACGACTTCATTGATGTGTCATTCCCAATTAAGAAGTCAAGCAGGTACAGGCCAAAAAAAGCTCTAATTTGTGTTTGACACTACCTGTACATGCTGTGCACACATTGTCATGAGTTATGGGGCTGTTTATCTGACTCTGAGGCTGTTCTGGGCCATGTGAGCGGACCGCCTTGGCGGGCCATGTGGCTGTGCAGGATGAGAAAAGGACAGAATTACGTGAGAATAAGAGGGATCTATGACAATACACCCTCTTTAGGCTGTGCTTGCGCCTGGAGCACAGGAGTTGAACACCAAATGTTCCCAACAGTAAGGCCAAACAGAGCATAGGTCCGAGGAATGTGTGTATGCATGCTCCGTTGTGGGGGTTGAGCTGGTGGATTGGCAACCATGGGTGCCCAATAAGCATCTGAATGGGCTTGGTAGAACTCATAGATTAACTCTTTCAAGCCGGTGGCAAAACTGGAAGTGGGAATTCATGAATTGTCCAACAAGGGGTATCCAAGCCACTTGATGAGGTATTGTGTACCCCGTCCATTAGCTGGCTTGTGTGATTCAAGGATAGTCTTCACATTGTATTGCTTAACTCCACCCAAGAGATCAGGTATGGCACCAGGTGCTGGTGGATCATGCACCTCGGTTTCCACCTATGGGAGGAGTAGTCCAGCATGAAAGACATTGTGGATACACCATTTATCTGGCAGATCAAGTTGGAAGTTCACTGTCTTAATGGCTTCAGTAATCTTAAACGGGCTATATTGCTTATTGGACAACTTAGCTAATGGACATGTAGTCTCAATGTTTTTCCCGTCAAGCATTACCAAGTTGCTGACTTTGAACGGGGGGTGTTTAAGGAGATGGTTGCCGTGTTAAGCCTTCATAATCTCTGCCGCATTGGTCAAGCTAGCCTCCACCTCTTTACACAATTGCTTCAGTGTTTTAAGGCGGCTTTGATGGAAGGGATATGAGAGTTGGCGTAAGCAGCAAGAATGATGTGTGGGAGGTAACCATGAAGGAGCTCTTATGGGGCTTTTCCTGTAGCGGAGTGAGCACAAATGTTGTGCAAGAATTCTGAGAAAGGGAGGTGTGTCTAACATTATTAAAGAAAACTATGCATGATCTTCTGTATCAAGGCAGGATGATGACAACTTGAAACAAGTTTTGCTTTACCGGTGGCCTGCTGTGACAGCAGCGAGTCGGTTCGGTGCTGGCACACAAGTTGAAGGTCAGACAAGATGATAACGGTTGGAAAGCTAGTTATATTTCAAGTAGAGTAGGGCTTTATATATGGTAGATAAACATGGGAATAAAGAGCGAAATGTAGGCCGAGGGAACCAGTAAATCTATTGCATGCGTTACATACGCCCTCTGGGTTCTGTTTGCAGGACCCTAACAAATAATCAAAGACAATGAACGAGAAGAACAAGTGGTGTGTGAGAAAGAGAGAGACACATGAGTTAAACTTCGCCAGAGGCACCATCAACCTGTCCCCCGGGAATGAATGGTTCGGTGTCGGGGTTGAGACGTCCTTTGCCTTTGTCCACCAACAACAACTCTTCTCCAGGGTCTTCATACATGTCTTCCTTGGTGTTATTGGACGGACCAGCACCCGACTGGTCAGTAGTGCCAATGGTGAGGTTGCTGAGAGTAGATGGAACGTCGGAGGGGGAGAAGAATGGTTGAGTAGGATTGGTGAAGGTCATAAGGTCAAGGATGCCGGTGTGTGTCTCAATGGACATGGGGTTGACGTCCATGTTGTTGCCCCAGTAGCGCGTGGATTGGCCTTGGGCAGAGTTGGGTTTGGTGCTGCTGGCCGCCCGAGCCTTGGTGTGTCGCGTCTTCATCTTCTTTGCCTTCTTCATCTCATTGCCCCACTGCTCTATCTTCTCCATCTCCTCCTTTCTATATTCCTTCATTGCCTCCTTCCTTCCAAGAGCCTTGTCTTTGCGCTCAGTACGACCTAGGGAGCCTAGGAGCCACGCGTTCTTCAGATGATTGAAGAGGACATGTTCTTGCTGCAAGAGTTGGATGTCTTTGGGAACAGCCCTGGGAGGAAGGATGTCGTCAATGGTAACAAGGCGGCTGTTGGGGATGAGGAAGCACTCCTCGTTGCTGTCCCAAGTGATGGCACTGCCAATACTAGGCTCGTCATCAATGGCGCAACCGGCCTTCTCGAAGCCTTCTGCCTTCTTGACCTCACTAAAATCTAGGAGCGTGCCATCCGCCGCCATGCGGAACTGTTGGACAATGTGAGTGAGCTGATTGCGAGCAAAGATGAAGGAGGATCCGTCAAGCGGGTCGCGAACGAGCACCGCGTCGGGGGAGAGTGCAACAAAGTTGACGAGCTTTGCAAGCTGGGCTTTGATGGCGAGCTCATTGTGGGACATGTTCTTGACCATGATGGGTGGCAGCAATGGGAAGTAGGCGCAGAAGGCTGAGAGAGTTGTAGGAAGGGAGGCAACTTGCACGGGGGAATGGATAGTCAAAGCTGTCCCCCGTGGCCTCTTATATCTGTTGGCTGCTAGTACATTATCTTCTATTTGAAAATTCAGCAGGTGAATGGAAAGATTTGTACCCCCAATTTCTAAGACATCCTCCGCTTCAACGTGCTTCTCATTGTGCCGGGGTAAGAGGGAGATACATGGTACTCCCAGTACTTCGAGATACTCCTGTAGAGCTGGGAGCTGCTTGACGAGTGAGTATGGCATCCAGGTGGTGTCACCGGTGCCCTACTTAACCTTAAAGTCAGCCGTGGTTCCTTTACCGCGGTGTCTAATTATCAAGTGAACCTTCCATTCGCGGTCCGCTTCCGGAGTCCATCCCAGCTGCGAGTGGAGCCGACCAGGAAAGAGTCGGTCATTGTTGGGCACATGTACCCGTAAAAGCGATGCATGAAACACGTTGTGGACGTTCCGGTGTTTCAATTCCATGGGTAGGTCGAGTTGGAAGGTGTTATTTTGAAAATCCTTTTTTATCTTGTACGGGCCAATGAATTTTGGGGAGAGTTTGCAAGCAAGACCCTTTGGAAGCGAGAGGTTGACAGTCGAGAGATAAACCAAGTCTCTCTCAGTAAAAGGTACTTCCCGACGACGGTGATTCACATCACGGATCTGCTTGACGCGCACTGCAAGTATGCTGTCGTGAGCACTCATGACAGCTGTCTTCATGTTGGATGCGAATTTCCGAACACCCGCATATCGCTTATCAGTGTCATTGTTCCAGATGAGCGCGCGTGGAGTTCGGCCAGAATTCAAAAAAAAAGGTGAAAACCCGGTAGATTCAGATTTGGCTAGGTTAATAGCAAACTCTATGCCCGGAAGACGAAGTACCCAATCCTTCTGGTTGGTGGTAATACAAGTCCGAATCATCTGGGTAACAGTTTGGTTTGCGCGTTCGGTCGACCCGTCAGATTGGGGATGGTATGCGCTTGACATGCGTAGATTGATGCCAATCAGTCAATGAAGTTCTCGCCAGAAATGACTAGTGAATAATATGTTGCGGTCCGAGATGATGTTCTTCGGGAGTCCGTGATGCTTGTAAACTTCTGCAAAGATGAGTTCTGCAACTTGAGTAGCCTTGTAATTTGTTCTGCAAGGCACTAAATGAACCATACTAGTAAGCAAGTCAATAATAACTGCTATCGCGTTGAATGAACCATTCCGGTTCTTGGATTCCGGCAAGGGACCAATGAAATCAATTCCAATCGATTCCCAAGAATAGGTAGGGACATTCAACGTCTTCAGTGGTCCGTATGCACGCTGGTTGTTTGCTTTGCTTTGCTTGCAGACCTCACACAAGTCACAGAAGGATTGAACATCTTGATTAATGGACTTCCACCATATGTGGTCCCGCAAGTACGCGCGCGTCTTGCTGGTACCAAGGTGGGCGAGAAGAGAGTGCGCTTCAGAGATAATAATCTCACAAAGATTATGTCCATCGATGATGACGTGGTCTGGAATGCCAAGGACTTCTTGATCTCCTTCCTCCTTTAGGTAAATTAACCCATTTCGGACAACGAAGTTCTTGTGTGATTTGGGAGCTTCAAGGATCTTCGCAAAGGTAGGGTCTTTCGAGTAGTTTAGTCGAATAACATTAATTAGATTAACACCTAGGATTTTCTCATTGAGGAGGCTGACAAGCAAAGTAACCTTTGCCGTGATGTCCGCATCACGTACATTCTTGTAATGGCAAGGTAAGTCTTTTATGTGTCCGTCTTCTTTACTCTCACCGTTGTTGCCCGACTCTGCGTCGGTACGGACATTTGACTCTGCGTTGGCGTTTGTATTACGGATGTTTGACTCTGCATCGGTGTTTGCAGTCGTATTGGTACTCCCGCCCTCTGGCTGAACCGTTGGTTCAGTCACTCTGGACCTGCCCGGGGGCTCTTGTGGACCCATCATCCAAAAAGGATGCTTTGCCATACGCTTGGCGAACAAGGACACCTCATCCTCCGTGTCAGCATGACTTTGCTTGCTTGGCACCGCAACCGGTTCATCCAAGTTGCTCTCTAAAGGCAGGACAGCGCCTTCCTTGGCCTTCCAGGTTGGTTTCTGTAAGCGAGTGCTGCGCCGTTGCATGCTGACATCTTCTTCAAGTCTCTGGGACATTCCCACAGCCGAAGCTTTAAGACCCACAACAACGGGGCGTGTCAACACGTTGGAACTGCCAGATGGCCTCGGTGGCGGGTTCTCATCATCAAATTAAGGATACTCCCCAGGAGAACGCTCAGTTCCAGGTGCGTCATCCATGTAAATTCGAGATAATGTGTCACTTAACATGTTCTCCACACCAGGTACATGGATGATCTCAAAATTCAACTTGGCCAATTGTTCAATCCACCGAGCACGTTGGCCGCGCAGCTTGCCTTGTGTAAACAAGGGCATTAGTGTCTTGTGGCCCGTGTACCACCAAAATTGCACGCCTTGCAGCAAGTGGCAATACCGCAATATAGTTTTGAGGCTCGCTAACATTTCCTGCTTGTGCACAGGATAATTCTGCTGAGCCGTGTTCAGCTTAGCACTGAAGAACGCCGCAATGTCCGCCTTACGCCAGTCTTCGCCCTGACTGATTACCCCAGCTATTCTGGTATAGCTGGCATCTGTGACGATGTTGATTGGTGGCGCCTCTGGACCGTACTTCAACGAGACACACTTGTGGTTACAAAAGGTATGTACCAATCACTTCACCTCTTCAAACGCGCGCTGATGCAGACCATTGAAACGTTGAAGTTGATCCCGTCAAATCACTCAGAATGCCCAATGGTACCCTAACACTGGCAATGTTGTCCGCGAGAAATCCTACAAAGCCAATGAATGCGCAAAGCATTTCCTTCAATGTCGGCGTCTTCCACTTCAAGACATTGTCAACTTTCTCTAAATCCATTCGGATACCATTACGATTGACAACATGGCCAAGGATTGTCACTTCTGGTGGTAGAAAGTGACATTTCTTCTTGCTGAGGTAAAACCTTTCCTTTTCCAGGATCTCGAACACAAGCTTAGTGTGCTCTAGATGTTCTTCAAGTCTGTCCAAGTACACAACAATATCATCTAGGTATACATCAAGGAATACGCCGATGTACAGCCCAAACATATGGTTCATTTGGGCCTGACAGGTAGCCGGCGCGTTGCAATTGCCCTGCAACATTACATTGCTCTGCATGTTTCCGGATGGAGTGGTAACCAGATTATGGCGCACATGCTCTGGGATGACCCAAATCTGCTCGTAGCAGGCCTGCAAGTCCATCATGGATACATACTTCTTTCCTGCAATATGTTGTAGGACATCCTGGATAGCAGGTAAAGGTGCCGTTAGCTTTTGTGTATTCTGATTCCTTTCCCTCAGATTGAATACACAACAAAGCTCTGGCTTGTCCTTGGGACGATGCAGCTTGAAGGCTGCAATCATAGGCACCGTGTTCCTTGCTGTGAACATTTCCCAACAACCAGTTTGCAGGTAATCATTTTGTTTCTGATTCCACTACTCTGTAAGTGACTCAGGACACCTAGACAAACGCCAGTGATATTGCTTCTCTGGGTTTATTAACGGAAGCTCGTGGTTTATCGCGCGCAATGGCGGTAGCGGCTGCTTCGCAGCATCAACAAACAGACCACGCTGTTCTGCATCGTCCAACAGATGCTGTCGTGCATGCTTGAGGTGAGACTCTGCAATGTCTACTACCCGAGCATCAATCCAACTGACATTTGCGCCCTCTATAGGCAGCGTGTCGGTACTTCCAATCACGATATGCGGGTTGTGCAACCCAAAAGATACCTTGTGCTGGTAAAGAAACAGCGTGCCAAGAATCACGTCGTAGTTAGAAAGGTTTGCTACATTGAAATATTGATGTTCTTTCACATTCTGATACTTGAACAGTGGTTTAGTCCCATAGTTGATCTTAGATCGAGATCCTTGTACCGCGAGGTGCAAATCAATAGGTTTTGCCAGTTGAAAGGTCTTCAGTTTGAGAGTTTCAACAGCCTGCATTGAGATGAAGTCACTCAACGAACCAGAATCAATCAACGCACAGCATGGATGGCCTTCAATTTTCACCTCAACTACTAAAGGATGCGGTACCTTTCGCGTAAAGTCACGAGCAGAACCCGCATTTCGTTCAACTCACCATCCTCCAGACACCAGTTGTCCTCCCAGAAGGAAAGTGGCCCGTCAAAGAGCTTCCTTAAACAAGTGAGGTACTACACCGTTGCGTCAAATTTTGGTTTCCTGAGCTGTTTCTGTTCAGGTGAATCATTTGACCAGTCAATACATTGTTGACTCAAAGATTGTCTGGGTCCTTACCCCCACTGCTCACCAGAAAGCGGACATCGTCCGATTCCAGGTGAGCATCGTTGAACCTAATGCCAAATGTGTTGTTAATGACCTCCTATAACCAGGTAAGCTCAAGATCTCGAAAATGCTATCGCATCTCCACAGGTGCTGAGTACATTGCAAGGCCAGTCTCTCTGGCCCGCTTTGCCATGTACCACTGGGTGAGTCGTCCGTAGTTAATATCTGATGTCTTTACAACACTCATTCAATCTAATTCCAGGCTTTTGTGCAGCAAACATCTATCTACAACGGCGTGCATTCCTGCTATCCCAGGTACGGGTTCAACTACCCAACGAGGATGACCGTTATGCTTGTATGGTTCTCCCAGATACTTCAATAGTTGTGTCAAGAAGCAAGCGGCCTTGTCGCCCAGTAAGTTCCCAACAGGATGATTCTCGAACCATGATGCAGACCACTCATCAATGATAGAAGAACGTTCAGCACCTCGGAACCAACTTGAGGAGGCCCGGATAACCATTTTGTTGTCTGTGTCAACCACTGGACGAGAAAACACCATGTATGGTAGTCCCTCCCATTCAAGAGACCAGGGGGGATCCCAGAACAATGGAGTCCTTCCAAACTCGCGGTCTGTGCGCCAGACAAACCAGGAGAATAGCCTAAACCGAGGGTCATACACGGTTTTTTGAGCTAAGCTCAATACCCGCTTTGCCCATGCATCAATGATATTCAAAGTGTCAGATCCTCGCCGGGACACAAAATACTGTTGGAACCTGGAAGGCCATGCATTACTTTCCTCATTAACAAGTACTGCATTCAAGGACTCTTGGATGTACTTGACTGTGAAGTCAGTATAGTCCTGAATCATGTAATCACGCCACAATAAGTCTTCCTCTTGTACGCCAAACATTTTGATGCACCAGTTGGCGTAGAATCTACCAGTCAATCCTCGGTTAATGACCTCAGTTGGTATTAACACGTCCTGTTTGTACTTTGCCCAGTTTTTGCCTGGAGGTGCAGCAGCAATCAAATCTTGTGACAATATTATGACATAGTGAGTGTCTGTCGAGCTTTGACAGATAAAATCCCCATAATTATCATCTTCGCAGTCATCAGGATGTATGCCACTCAAAATTCTGGTTGCCTCATTGCCAAGGAAATCGCCAATCCCAACCTCATTGTTGGGTGCACCCCATTCGGGAACATAGGCTGGTGGGTTGCCCTCACTATTTTCTGTGCTTGTTCTGAGCCACATCTTATCATTAGAAGGGTCTATTCCATCATATGTCCCATCCTCGGGACAATCCCCATACATCGTTGAGTGCAATTCGAGTGTTGTCTGGTTAGGCGCATCAGACGCCATCTGTGACAAGCGTGACACGTTACTCAAATCAAACTCAACGCGGGATGAACTCATCCTTCCCGGAGGGTTATTCCAACTACTGGAGGCAACGACATTGTTCTCTGGGCAATTTCTGGAGAAGTGGCCAGGCTTGCCACTCTTGAAGCATAGACCGTCAGCGGCGCGCTGAGCGTGTTCCTTCTCGGACTTTGGATTGTGTTTTGAACTGCGTCCGTTATCAGTTTGTTTGCTCTTCTCACTGCGACGGGGACGGTCTGGACAACGCAAAGATCGATCCCATCTCCTTTGATTACGCGGAGGTAAGCCTCTTTGTTTGCGTTGCTCATCATTCGCTGACTGGGGCACTGGTATAGGAGATCTATCCCTCCTATCCCGAGGAATGTTGTGATACTTGTGCCGCTCTGTTACATCATCATAACATTGAGAATGGCTACAATGTTCATGCCAAAAATCCACATGCCTAGACGAATCTGCGCGGTTCAACACGCCTTCTACAATTTCAGCTGCTGCAAGAAGTTCATCCCAAGTGTGAACTTCTTCCGAAAATCCTTGGAGCAGAAGCTGGTAAGTAATGTCCTTGGACATTCCGCGCCAAAGTCTGATGACTTGTACGCGCTCAGACTCGTCACCGAGCATGTGGTACATTCCACATAGCTTGTGCGCGTATACCCGAACACAATGTCCGCCTTGATAACAGCCATCAATTTTGCGTCTCAAGCGTGTCTTGAAGTCGCGAGGAAAGCAGTAATTTATCAACTCGCGGAAGAAGCGCGCTAAGTCCCACTTTTGATATTCAGAGCTGACTACAATATTGTAGAAATCCCTTGCCGTGCCATCAAGGAATTGTGAGATGTGGTACACATTACAACGGCGCTTGTTGCCTAAGATGTCCACATAGGTGTATGAGTCCTGCATGAACCGATGAAAAACTGACACATCGTCAGTACCGCTGTAGGTTTTTGGATCAATCGGTTTTTGAAGATGAATTCCACTCTTCTTGTGCTTACCGCGACGCTTGCCGCGGTTATGGCGTCCTGCACTTGAACTGTCGGTACTCCAATCTGAGTCGTAACCCGAGCTAGAGCTTTCAGAAGAGGATTCTTCTGAGGACGACGATGAACTTGATGATGAAGAGGAGTTGCTTGGTGGGTCTCCAGCCTTGCGTACTCGTTTCTTCTTCCCATCACGCTTGTGTAAGTCCTTCAGAGCTCGTCCCAGGAAACTCTCTGGGTTGAACTGATGCGAAGCACCAGCAGGATTGAGCGACGCCTGTCGCATTGGGTTCTTGTTTGGGACACTGTTGATATCCGGGGCTTGAATGTCCTCAGAGTGTCTGCTCTTCTTCTTCTTTGGCTTCTTTTTCTTCTTTGATTTGTCGGAATCAAAAGGTGGTACAGATTCGTCAATCCGTACCGTCTTGGACGTGGCCGTGGAGGTACTCTCCGCTGGGGTTTCCTTGCGCGGGGTTTCTGTTGCCTTCTTCTTGCCTTTGTCTTTGGCCTTCTTCTAAGTAGGCTTTGACTTACTAGAGCTTGGACCCGGTGTCGTGTTAGCACTAATAGTTGCTGCTCCAACTGTATGTTATGAATTGCCATATTTTCACATTTTCAATCTTATCATATCTTATCGGGGGGCTTGTCTTATCAACCAACGGACTGTTTCATCATCTGTTTCGTCACCGATCATACTCCTTTTCATTACCGAAGCCGTACTCATGTCGGACACACGTCCAACACATGGATGACATCATACATGCTGATACCTCATGGACTCCCTATTGTATACACACCGCCGACACTCGTAGCATACATGGACGTTTCAGTATTATTACTTACATGCAGTTACCACTCGTATTTAATGGTTTCACGGACTAGTAGCATACAACACTGGGTCAAGGGCGTGGAGCATCCCTAGTGGAAACGCGTATGGACAAGGAGTCTCAAACACAGACTTACTAGTATATAAGCAGTAGTGTAGTATCATTGTACTTTAGTTCCGATCTCATTTATACACCTGGCCTAGCCTAGTCTTACGAACGTAAACACTTTCTTCCTTAGTTTCTTGCTGTGGTACCTGGTTGAGTCTCGTGGCTTAGTCAGTCGCTAACAGAAGATCGGAACTACTTTCTACCACCTACCACACATCCTTGACCGTCGATCAGCACTTCGCTGTTTGATCATCACACATTTCCCTATTCCCTTTCCCTGTTTACAGATCGACGGATTCCTAATTCCAGCGCACGTCCGCATACGTGTGTATTGGTCCCAGTAGCGCCGGCTAACAGTTAGAGATAACTGCCTCGGGTGCTGGAAGTAGCCGCTCTCACGAGAACGAACTTTTGGCAGTTGCACTTCAGTGGGCGCTGTTTACGGGTCAACCCCCGTTCCCAGGAAAACTTCGGCTTACCTCACACCAGAGGGACGTCGGCTGGGCAATTGCGAACTTGTGACGAGCTCTTGGGCTCCGTAGATACATAGTCAGTAGTCGGTAAAATAGTGTAGACAGTTACGATACTTACCTACCTTACTTACCTTACGATACACACCATCATTCCCCACCCTACCAAGTCCTGGATTCTATCTCAGATCTAGGCGACTCCTCCTTATTCATCCAAACCTCTATTCCCTCACCCGTTTCATCAAAATCCGCATCTCCTATATCCCCACTTTCACCCTTTCACTCTCCGATCCTATCACCCCAACTCATCATGTCCAACGAAGCACCCGAAACCGCTCCTCACACACCCGCTCATCACGCTGATGTCGAAATCAAAGGCCGATCCCTTGTGAACAAGCCTTACGACTATGACGGGGACAAGTCCAAGTACAAGAGCTGGTGGCGATCGATGTTCACATACATCCGGGACAAGAAGAACAACCTCACATCTGACTCCGAAAGGATCGATGTTGTTCTCTCCTACATCCGAGGAGATCACGTAGATGCATGGGTCCAGAACTATTCGGACCAGAACTTCGACGAGGAAGAAGAGGAATGGACAGTCTCTTGGACGGAGTTCAAGGAAGATTTGAAGGAGCGATTTGTGGACTCCAACCTTGCGCGAGACGCGCAAGATCAGATCGAGCGGTTGCGCCAGGGGCAAGATACCGCTCAAGACTTCTTCCAGAAGTTTGAGGTCTTGCTCACTCAGGCAGGATACTCAAAGGATGACACATTTGTCGTACGACTTCTCGAGACCAATGTCAACGAGAAGATCATTGACCAGATCTATGGTAGCCGAGACGGGTTGCCAGAGAAGTACAAAGATTGGAAGGCACAGATCCTTCAGATCGATCAGCTGTGGAGAAGGCGGGCGGCGAGCAAGAGGTCCGGCATGCAGTCCCGGCCTCAAGCTCCGCAGGTGGCTACATCGAGAGCTAATCCTACGAACCCACCTCCAACGCCGATCACACGACGAGATGCCACCGGTGTTACCTATGGAGGAGCCGGCAGGCCGATGGACATCGACAATGCACGTCGAAGGGGACTCTGCTTCAGCTGTGGCGAACACGGCCATGTCAGCAGGTTCTGTCCCAAGAAGGGTCGACCCCAGACAATTCGGGGCCTATGGACCGAAATGAATGACGAAGAGAAGAGGAAGCTGGCCGAAGAGTTGGGTTTTGCGAAGCTCCCGCAGTAGACGCAGTCCTGCCGGAGCAGTCATCAAGGAAAGGGTTGTCAGATGCAGATTTATTTACAGTACGGGTACTGAAACATCTAAAATATCATCACGACTTTACCACCAAAACCTGCGAAAGAAAGATTTGAGCCAAATACGCCCGAGTGGATCGCACAACGGCCAAGAGAGGATGACGTGCCGAGAGCAGTGGGAATTTTGAGAGCATGGATGCCGGAGCGGAGAGAGAGAGAAGCGACGGAGGAGAAGGTGATGGCGATCAGAGCATTGACAAAGGAAGCCGCGGTGGAAGTTGTGACGGAGTTGAAAAAGTCAAGGAAGTATATCCGGGGAACAAAGGGGCAGACATGAAACTCCGAGTAACCATAGAGAGCGTACACACAGGCTCTGAATGGGAAACAAGTGCCCTTCTTGACAGCGGAGCAACGGGTTCTTGCTCAATAAAGAATTCGTCGAGAAAACGGACTCCCGATCAAGGAGTTACCGGTCAAGCTCCCTGTCTACAATGCGGATGGAACCCTAAATGAGGGAGGAGCAATTGAAGGTTTTGTGGAGGTTCGGATGAAGATCGGTGATCACGCAGAAAAGATCAAGTTGGCCGTCACCAATCTTGGCAAAACAAGCATCTTTTTGGGGCTAGATTGGTTACGATATCACAACCCCACGATCAACTGGACGGAATCCACGTTGACTTTTGATCGATGCCCAGACCGTTGCGGCTATCTACCCGAGTACGACTCACCGGAAGATGAAGGAGAAGACGTAGAAGAGAAGTTGGAAGAGGGAGAGCGTTTGTTCTGGATGGACTGGGACAACTATTGCAAAAGCGGAGAAAAGCTGAGATCACAACAGCCTTCATCCGCTGCTGCACCTTACATCGAGGAATTTTCCGATGTATTCAGCAAGGCGGACTTTGATAAGTTACCGGAGCAAAGACCCTGGGATCACGCGATAGAACTTACGCCTGGTTCCAAACCGGTTGACTGCAAGGTTTATCCCCTTAGTCCATCCGAGCAGAAGGCGTTAGATGAGTTCCTGGAAGAAAACATACGGACGGGACGTATACGGCCATCAATTTCACCTATGGCATCACCCTTCTTCTTTGTCAAAAAGAAGGATGGAAGCCTTCGGCTGTTAGCGACTGACTAAGCCACGAGATTCGTGCCAGTCGTTCTGATGGTAGTTGACAAATAACCGTAAGAAATGTTCTATCTCTTGGTTCAGCCGTTCCGTCTGCCCATTTGCCTGTGGATGATACGCCGTTGTAAAGTTTCCTTGTATGCCCAACAACCTGTACAACTCCTTCATAAAACGCGAGTGGTATTGTGGACCGCGATCATGTATCATCTGGCGTGGCATCCCATGTATGGGGAAAATGCGATCTCGGTAGATGCGGGCCATGCCTTCTGACGTCAGAGTGGTGTGTGTCGGTATGATGCGTAATCGCTTTGTGAAATGGTCCACAAACGTGCTAATAGCGTTGTATCCTCCCGATTCCGGCAGCTCTCCAATCATGTCCGTCCCTACTATTCCCATGGCTCGCTTGGCACATCAATAGGATGAAGAGGTGCAGCCGGCTTCGTGCGATGTGACTTGGTGACCTGGCATTTTTGACACCCTTCCACGTATTCCCGGACGTCTCGGCTGATTCCTGGCCACCAATAGGTGCGTGTGATCAGCTCGAGGGTCTTGTATCGTCCGGGATGCCCTGCAAGCTGTGCATCATGGTGCATTCCAATAACTCTTCCCCGCAATTCCTTGTCCTTTGGTATGTAAATACGATCCTTCCACATAATAAGTCCATTTTCCTTCTCTTCCCATCCTTTTTCTTTGTTTTCTAATGCTTTTTGTACGTATCTGTCTTTGTTTCCTTTTCTTTGTTTGATTTTGTTAAGTAATTGTCTTCCGGTGTATCTACTGTATGTAAAGAAAATTGAATTTGTGAAATAAAAAACTCCGGCTTGAGCAGAACAACGTTTTCGTTATCTTTTTCCCCCTTCTCAAGGCCTGTCATCCTTGACAAGGCATCAGCTTTCCCCATCGTCTTGCCCGGCTTGTGAATCATCTGTATGTCATATTCCGCTAACTCCGTAACCCATCTCGCCTGCCTCCGATTCAACTTCTGTGGCTTCCGGAAGTACTGGAGGTTTTGATGATCGGTAAACACCTCCACCGTTTCCTTTGCTCCAAGGAGATATTGTCTCCAGTCGTCAATCGAGTCCATAATAGCCATCATCTCTTTGTGTAGATCTCATAATTGCGCTCTACTTCGTTCAGCGCGCGAGACCGAAAGGCTACTGGTCTCCATTTTCCGTCACCAACTGGGAAAGAACCGCCCCGTTCGCATAGTTCGAGGAGTCTGCCTCAACTCGAAACTTGCCGTCGTCGCGTGGTACGATCAGAACGGGTTCTTCCGTCATCCTCCGCTTCAACTCCTCAAACGCCTCGTGCTGCTCCATGCCCCAAACCCACTCGCCCTTCCCGGTTAGCGATGTCAATGGCTTCGCTACTCCCGCAAATCCCCGGATGAAACGTCGGTAGAAGTTGCAGAAGCCCAGGAATGACTGTACTTCCTTCTTCTTCGTCGGCTCCTTCCATTCCTTCACTACGGCCACTTTTGCCGGATCCATCTTCACCTCTCCTCCTCCAACAATAACTCCTAAGTAGTCTACAGTATGTGCCTCAAAACTACATTTCTCGGGTTTTAAATACAACTTATTTACTCGTAATATTTCTAATACTCGTCGTACATATGCCTATGTTCTTCCAAGTGTTCGTAAAGATAAGTATGTCATCCAAGTAAACTATAACATGTCCTTCATCAATCAGCTCCTTCAGAATGTGATTCATGAACGATTGGAATGTCGCCGGCGAGTTTGTAAGTCCGAAGAACATGACTGAGGGCTCGAACAGGCCTCGGTTTGTTCTAAACGCCGCTTTCCACTCATCACCTTCTTTGATCCGGATGTTATTGTAACCCCATCGGACATCCATCTTTGTGAAAACCTTTGCTCCCTTCAACTTGTCGATAAGCTCCTGAATCAACGGCAAGGGGTATCGGTTCTTGATTGTCATGTCGTTCAACTTCCGATAATCCTGTACTGGCCGAAGGCTTCCATCCTTCTTTTTGACAAAGAAGAAGGTGATGCCATAGGTGAAATTGATGGCCGTATACGTCCCGTCCGTATGTTTTCTTCCAGGAACTCATCTAACGCCTTCTGCTCGGATGGACTAAGGGGATAAACCTTGCAGTCAACCGGTTTGGAACCAGGCGTAAGTTCTATCGCGTGATCCCAGGGTCTTCGCTCCGGTAACTTGTCAAAGTCCGCCTTGCTGAATACATCGGAGAATTCCTCGATGTAAGGTGCAGCAGCGGATGAAGGCTGTTGTGATCTCAGCTTTTCTCCGCTTTTGCGATAGTTGTCCCAGTCCATCCAGAACAAACGCTCTCCCTCTTCCAACTTCTCTTCTACGTCTTCTCCTTCATCTTCCGGTGAGTCGTACTCGGGTAGATAGCCGCAACGGTCTGGGCATCGATCAAAAGTCAACGTGGATTCCGTCCAGTTGATCGTGGGGTTGTGATATCGTAACCAATCTAGCCCCAAAAAGATGCTTGTTTTGCCAAGATTGGTGACGGCCAACTCGATCTTTTCTGCGTGATCACCGATCTTCATCCGGACCTCCACAAAACCTTCGATTGCTCCTCCCTCGTTTAGGGTTCCATCCGCATTGTAGACAGGGAGCTTGACCGGTAACTCCTTGATCGGGAGTCCGTTCTTCTCGACGAATTCTTTATTGACACAAGAACCCGTTGCTCCACTGTCAAGAAGGGCACTCGTTTCCCATTCAGAGCCTGTGTGTACGCTCTCTATGGTTACTCGGAGTTTCATGTCCTGCCCCTTTGTTCCCCGGATGTACTTCCTCGACTTTTTCAACTCCGTCACAACTTCCACCGCAGCTTCCTTTGTCAACGCTCTGATCGCCATCACCTTCTCCTCCGTCGCTTCTCTCTCTCTCCGCTCCGGCATCCATGCTCTCAAAATTCCCACTGCTCTCGACACGTCATCCTCTCTTAGCCGTTGTGCGATCCACTCGGGCGTATTTGGCTCAAATCTTTCTTTCGCAGGTTTTGGTGGTAAAGTCGTCGATGATATTTTAGATGTTTCAGTACCCGTACTGTAAATAGATTCTGCATCTGACGACCCTTTCCTTGATGACTGCTCCGGCAGGACTGCGTCTACTGCGGGAGCTTCGCAAAACCCAACTCTTCGGCCAGCTTCTTCTTCTCCTCGTCATTCATTTCGGTCCATAAACCCCGAATCGTCTGGGGTCGACCCTTCTTGGACAGAACCTGCTGACATGGCCGTGTTCGCCACAGCTGAAGCAGAGTCCCCTTCGACGTGCATTGTCGATGTCCATCGGCCTGCCGGCTCCTCCATAGGTAACACCGGTGGCATCTCGTCGTGTGATCGGCGTTGGAGGTGGGTTCGTAGGATTAGCTCTCGATGTAGCCACCTGCGGAGCTTGAGGCCGGGACTGCATGCCGGACCTCTTGCTCGCCGCCCGCCTTCTCCACAGCTGATCGATCTGAAGGATCTGTGCCTTCCAATCCTTGTACTTCTCTGGCAACCCGTCTCGGCTGCCATAGATCTGGTCGATGATCTTCTCGTTGACATTGGTCTCGAGAAGTCGTACGACGAATGCGTCATCCTTGAGTATCCTGCCTGAGTGAGCAGGACCTCGAACTTCTGGAAGAAATCTTGAGCGGTGTCTTGCCCCTGGCGCAACCGCTCGATCTGGTCTTGCGCGTCTCGCGCGAGGTTGGAATCCACAAATCGCTCCTTCAAGTCTTCCTTGAACTCCGTCCAAGAGACTGTCCATTCCTCTTCTTCCTCGTCGAAGTTCTGGTCCGAGTAGTTCTGGACCCATGCATCTACGTGATCTCCTCGGATGTAGGAGAGAACAACATCGATCCTTTCGGAGTCAGATGTGAGGTTGTTCTTCTTGTCACGGATGTATGTGAACATCGATCGCCACCAGCTCTTGTACTTGGACTTGTCCCCGTCATAGTCGTAAGGCTTGTTGACAAGGGATCGGCCTTTGATTTCGACATCGGCATGATGAGCGGGTGTGTGAGGAGCGGTTTCGGGTGCTTCGTTGGACATGATGATCGGGGTGATAGGATCGGAGAGTGAAAGGGTGAAAGTGGGGATATGGGAGATGCGGATTTGATGAAACGGGTGAGGGAATAGAGGTTTGGATGAATAAGGAGGAGTCGCCTAGATCTGAAATAGAATCCAGGACTTGGTAGGGTGGGGAATGATGGTGTGTATCGTAAGGTAAGTAAAGTAGGTAGGTATCGTAACTGTCTACCTATTTTACCGACTACTGACTACGTATCTACGGAGCCCAAGAGCTCGTCACAAGTTCGCAATTGCCCAGCCGACGTCCCTCTGGTGTGAGGTAAGCCGAAGTTTTCCTGGGAACGGGGGTTGACCCGTAAACAGCGCCCACTGAAGTGCAACTGCCAAAAGTTCGTTCTCGTGAGAGCGGCTACTTCCAGCACCCGAGGCAGTTATCTCTAACTGTTAGCCGGCGCTACTGGGACCAATACACACGTATGCGGACGTGCGCTGGAATTAGGAATCCGTCGATCTGTAAACAGGAAAGGGAAAGGGGAATGTGCGATGATCAAACAGCGAAGTGCTGATCGACGATCAGGGATGTGTGGTAGGTGGTAGAAAGTAGTTCCGATCTTCTGTTAGCGACTGACTAAGCCACGAGACTCAACCAGGTACCACAGCAAGAACTAAGGAAGAAAGTGTTCGCGTTCGTAAGACTAGGCTAGGCCAGGTGTATAAACGAGATCGGAACTAAAGTACAATGATACTACACTACTGCTTATATACTAGTAAGTCTGTGTTTGAGACTCCTTGTCCATACGCGTTTCCACTAGGGATGCTCCACGCCCTTGACCCAGTGTTGTATGCTACTAGTCCGTGAAACCATTAAATACGAGTGGTAACTGCATGTAAGTAATAATACTGAAACGACCATGTGTGCTACGAGTGTCGGCGGTGTGTATACAATAGGGAGTCCATGAGGTATCAGCATGTATGATGTCATCCATGTGTTGGACGTGTGTCCGACATGAGTATGGCTTCGGTAATGAAAAGGAGTATGATCGGTGACGAAACAGATGATGAAACAGTCCGTTGGTTGATAAGACAAGCCCCCGATAAGATATGATAAGATTGAAAATGTGAAAATATGGCGATTCATAACATCGGCCAGTACAGGATTATCGGAAGTTGAACGACATGACAATCAAGAACCGATACCCCTTGCCGTTGATCCAGGAGCTTATCGACAAGTTGAAGGGAGCAAAGGTTTTCACAAAGATGGATGTCCGATGGGGTTACAATAACATCCGGATCAAAGAAGGTGATGAGTGGAAAGCGGCGTTTAGAACAAACCGAGGCCTGTTCGAGCCTCAGTCATGTTCTTCGGACTTACAAACTCGCCGGCAATGTTCCAATCGTTCATGAATCATATTCTGAAGGAGTTGATCGATGAAGGACATGTTATAGTTTACTTAGACGACATACTTATCTTTACAAACACATTGAAAGAACATAGGCATATTGTACGACGAGTATTAGAGATATTACGAGTAAATAAGTTGTATCTAAAACCCGAGAAATGTAGTTTTGAGGCACATACTGTAGATTACTTGGGAGTTATTGTTGGAGGAGGAGAAGTGAAGATGGATCCGGCAAAAGTGGCCGTAGTGAAGGAATGGAAGGAACCGACAAAGAAGAAGGAAGTACAGTCATTTCTGGGCTTCTGCAACTTCTACCGACGTTTCATCTGGGGATTTGCGGGAGTAGCAGAGCCATTGACATTGCTAACCGGGAAGGGCGAGTGGATTTGGGGCATGGAGCAACACGAGGCGTTTGAGGAGTTGAAGCGGAGGATGACGGAAGAGCCCGTTCTGATCGTACCACGCGACGACGGCAAGTTTCGAGTTGAGGCAGACTCCTCGAACTATGCGAACGGGGCGGTTCTTTCCCAGTTGGTTGACGGAAAATGGAGACCAGTAGCCTTTCGGTCTCGTGCGCTGAACGAAGTAGAGCACAATTATGAGATCTACGACAACAAGATGATGGCGATTATGGACTCAATTGACGACTGGAGACAATATCTCCTTGGAGCAAAGGAAACGGTGGAGGTGTTTACCGATCATCAAAACCTCCAGTACTTCCGGAAGCCACAGAAGTTGAATCGGAGGCAGGCAAGATGGGTTACGGAGTTAGCGGAGTATGACATACAGATGATTCACAAGCCGGGCAAGACGATGGGGAAAGCTGATGCCTTGTCAAGGATGACAGGCCTTGAGAAGGGGGAAAAAGATAACGAAAACGTTGTTTTGCTCAAGCCGGAGTTTTTTATTTCACAAATTCAATTTTCTTTACATACAGTAGATACACCGGAGGACGAATTACTTAACAAAATCAAACAAAGAAAAGGAAACAAAGACAGATACGTACAAAAAGCATTAGAAAACAAAGAAAAAGGATGGGAAGAGAAGGAAAATGGACTTATTATATGGAAGGATCGTATTTACATACCAAAGGACAAGGAATTGCGGGGAAAAGTTATCGGAATGCATCACGACGCACAGCTTGCAGGGCATCCCGGACGATACAAGACCCTCGAGCTGATTACACGTACCTATTGGTGGCCAGGAATCAGCCGAGACGTCCGTGAATACGTAGAAGGGTGTCAAAAATGTCAGGTTACAAAGTCACATCGCACGAAGCCAGCTGCACCTCTTCATCCTATTGATGTGCCAAGCGAGCCATGGGAGATAGTAGGGACGGACATGATTGGAGAGCTGCCGGAATCAGGAGGATACAACGCGATCAGCACGTTTGTGGACCATTTCACCAAGCGATTACGTATCATACCGACACACACCACTCTGACGTCAGAAGGCATGGCCCGCATTTACCGTGATCGCATTTTCCCCATACATGGGATGCCACGACAGATGATACATGATCGCGGTCCACAATACCACTTGCGTTTCATGAAGGAATTGTACCGGTTATTGGGCATACAGGGAAACTTTACAACGGCGTATCATCCACAGGCAAATGGGCAGACGGAACGGCTGAACCAAGAGATAGAACATTTCTTACGGTTATTCGTCAACTATCATCAGAACGACTGGCATGAATGGCTACCCTCTGCTGAATTCGTTTACAACGATCGAGTTCACTCGGCGACCAAAGTCACTCCGTTCTTCGCAGACATGGGCAGACATCCCTACAAAGGCACCGCTCCGAAAACGGCATCGAGAAATGAGACTGCGCAGGAGTTTGCCGACGGCATGAGGAAGACATGGGATGAAGTGGGGTCAGCATTGAAGATGGCAAAAGAGGACATGAAACGGTTTTATGACAGGAAGCGAACAGAGGCAGTAGAGTACAAGGAAGGCGACAAAGTATGGCTGGAAGGGACGAATCTCAGCACGGATCGACCAATGAAGAAGCTCGATGACAAACGATTCGGGCCGTTCAAAGTGATCAAGAAAGTCGGGGCGAGCTCTTACAAGCTCCAGATTCCTCACACGTGGAAAAGCATTCATCCCGTGTTCAATGAGGCCCTGCTGACGCCTTACCACGAGCCGCAATTTCCGACGCAACCCCGAGACACGCGTCCACCACCTGTGCTGGAAGGAGCCAAACCGGAATGGGAGGTCGAGAAAGTGGTGAATTCCCGGAAGTACCGCGGGGGTTTTCAATACAAGGTTCACTGGAAGGGTTATGGCACACACGAGCAGACATGGGAACCGGCATGCAATCTCAAAAATGCCGACGAAGCCATCAGCGATTTCCACCAACAATATCCGAACAAGCCGAAGCCACCCGCGCTTGCTCGCATTGAAGTCCCCATGTCGCAATTTCCATCACATCTATTCCGACCCATGCCACCGCCCGATACCGAACCCCTCGACGTCACGCTACCCTCTGCAGCCCTCATGGAGCGACTCTGGCGCAGAATGGAACTTGCGCCTTAAGGAGGGGGTGATGTTATGAATCGCCATATTTTCACATTTCCACATCTTATCATATCTTATCGGGAGCCTTGTCTTATCAACCAACGGACCGTTTCATCATCTGTTTCGTCACCAATCATACCCCTTTTCATTACCAAAGCCGTACTCATGTCGGACACACGCCCAACACATGGATGACATCATACATGCCGACACCTCATGGAATCCCTATTGTATACACACCGCCGACACTCGTAGCACACATGGTCGTTTCAGTATTATTACTTACATGCAGTCACCACTCGTATTTAATGGTTTCACGGACTAGTAGCATACAATACTGGGTCAAGGGCGTGGAGCATCCCTAGTGGAAACGCGTATGGACAAGGAGCTTCAAACACAGACTTACTAGTATATAAGCAGTAGTGTAGTATCATTGTACTTTAGTTCCGATCTCGTTTATACACCTGGCCTAGCCTAGTCTTACGAACGCAAACACTTTCTTCCTTAGTTTCTTGCTGTGGTACCTGGTTGAGTCTCGTGGCTTAGTCAGTCGCTAACACTGTAGATCCTTGTCAATTGAGAATGTCCTCATAGATAGCTTATTGAACAATAGGATCAATTTGTGTCAATAAGTCAAACTGTTCAAGCAGTTCTTTCTGCTTGTGCGGGTCTAGCTCCCCATCGGGAATACCTGGAATTCCTTGACCACGTAGGTCGACTGTTTTACCTCTCTTAAAGGTAGATGGGCCCGCACGGGGTAACTCAAATGAAGATTCAGAGTCGGTCAACTCATCTGAGTCAGAGTCAGTATTGACCATGCGGGGCATTCGTCTTATCTCCTCAAGACGGGCCTTACGATGCTTAAGCAACTAATGTTGCTCATTCTCAAGCTCCTTCTCAGCAGCCTCAAATGCTGCATGCTGCTCGGGGGTCCAATCAATCTCAGCAATCTCGTCGTCAGGATAAGACAAATCAATTTCATTGTCAGATCTAACGGGCAGCGAACAGCTGCAACAACGGCTAGCCACGGGATACACAACATCTGTATTGTAAGAGACACTATCCACATGAGAGTGGAGTGGAGACGGGTCTATGCCCTGACCACGGTGAACCACTTGGGAATCACCGGGTGAAAAACCCTCTACTGGGGCGGTGTCATCGACAACTTTGTTGTCGGCATCGAGTTTGAACGGAACTCGGATCCTTGGTTCACCAGAGATACTCTGGGAACGACGCCGAGGCGTACTCGTCAACGGGGCATCTTGGCTCCCGAGAGAGGCAGAGTGGGGATGAGTAAACTGGGCGGGGGTGTCAGTAATGGAGGAAAGTGATGAAGACTCACCTCCAACATTGTGGGTACCAGCGATGACCGCAGAAGCGGACTCCGCCTGGTTATGAGCTTGGTTCCTCAAAGGATACGGCGAGCGTCCATGGGATTTGTTTGCCATTGCTATAGGGACGGGCAAGGGCTTGATGGTGCTGGTAAAGGTGTTGATGTGTTGAACAGAGAGGCAGGGCAAGACCGTGGCGGATACGGTTGATCAGACCAATGTCGTCCAAGGGTGAAGCCGCGCCGTAAACAAGTTAGAATAGAGTAGCTTTGTTTGTTAAAAAATATGTGACAGCAGCGAGTCGGTTCGGTGCTGGCACACAAGTTGAAGGTCAGACAAGATGATAACGGTTGGAAAGCTAGTCATATTTCAAGTAGAGTAGGGCTTTATATATGGTAGATAAACGTGGGAATAAAGGTAATCTAATCAGTGGAATGTAGGCCGAGGGAACCAGTAAATCTATCACATGTGTTACACCTGCTCAAGACTTCTGTCATCTTACTTGGCACAAACAACATTGCTGGACTGTGGCCCACTGTGTGGGCAATGGGTAACCTCGGCCGTGCAGTATATGGTGCCAATTTGGATGGTACAGTGGGTACTCCCATGTTTGTTCCTAAATATACTCTGATTTCAATGATAGTGGCCTTACACTTACAATTCCTATAATGTTGGGGCGGTTTTAAATCAGACCTTTGAGGGGAGCCCTCTCATGGTGAACAGTTTGTCCTTCCTTCCAGGTCAGAAGCTATCAAGATGCACATGCCCCGGTGAATCTCATCCCGGACCTATGCATGCGGATGGTACCTTCGTCGGGCAAGTGGTGCCTGAGATCAATGTCTTTGAGGCACAGGTGGTGGGCAACAACGCACATGTCTTGTAGTCTAGTTAATGGGCTGTAGGTGAGGTTTTCCTTTAAAAGATACCAAACTGATCCCTCTGTTCAAAGCCCTTCAACTACGCTTACAAGTGGTTAAATGATACGGATAACAACTTGGAGATCTACAACAGCACTGTTTCACAACTTAATCTGTATAGGGGTGGTGTATACCCACAGTCCACGTCTGTATTGTCCACAACAAGCATGTAGGCTTCTTTGGCATTTCACGGTTGTTTAATTAACTCCATTGCGGTAGATCCGGACTGTTATGAGCTGGAGGGTGGGTGCTACTCAGTTTATGCATTCAAGTATAAGCCAGGTACTTTGTGTTTACATTCCCGTCGCATAGCACGCACTGATGAATCGAGATCCTAGGCTATGATGATGGTGTAGGTCGCCTTCCTCTGGCATCACACCTCAAGACTGATCAACTTTGAAGTATATCACTTGGGTGAACGACGGCAAGGGCGCGTGGACGTTCAGAGGACCAGGTACTGCCGCTGACAGTCGTGTTGAGATTGGAGCGAGACCTGTTCCTCAGGAGCCCATGGTGAGTCATCTTCAATCCGTAAGATGCTCGCTCATAGTATGTGGCTGCAGTACATAATCACAAATCTGGGCATGTCAGGGAACTTTGGGGACACGATAGGGCCTCCGCTGATCACGTATACCTCTGCGAAACTTCCAGCGCCGATGCGAAGTCTAAGAGGACGCCGGACGCGAAAATTCCTGTGCTAACCACCGGCGTGTCCGCTGGTGCCTCTAAGTCCGATTCTGGGTGCTTTGGAAGTGTCGACATGAAAGATGCTAAAAGTCTCAGAGCATGTGACGGCGTGAGTCAATTCGGGATGGGCGTTCTTTCTAGTGACCATGCACTCCCGTTCTATTTCACGTAGGTATTATCCGGCAGGCGATATGCATCGGCTTCAAACCTTGATTAAACTTAGTGATGTGGCGTGGCAACAAATTGAATCAGCCCCCAGAAAAAGGCGCAATGACCAACCTTTACTCGGTGACAGACAGCTTGCTAGCCTGTACCTTCACCTCCGAAAAAGCGCCATACATGGGCCATATGCCCATTTATAATGCAAGATTTCCAGTTGATTGCCGTACAAATAAATATACGGTGATACACGATACACATACAATTCGTTTCATCCTTGTCCGCGTTAAGATAAATAAGTGTGTGTGCGATGGGTATGCGCCTGATCGAGGTAGCCATTAAAGTTGATTAATCCATATCCATGTCGAGCCCGTCCCACTCCTCTTCCTCCTCCTTGACACGAATGTCCTTCGAGCGGGTGCCAAAGCCACCACCACGATAGCCATCATCGCCCGTGTCATCGTACATTTCTTCGTCCTCATCCGAGTCAAAGACCGGCTCGGGCACAGGCACGGCAAGAAGTCCAGGGCGAACCTGCGTGGCAGCAGAGCTAGCGGGAAGATGATAATCATGCATGCGTGGACCGCCTTGGGTGGGTACAGAGCTGGCGGCAGGTCCGTCTTGATTAGGCAGAGAGCCTCGAGATAGGAACGACGGCCAGAGCGAGCGATCCTCGGGAAGCGACGAACTGGATGGCGAAAGATGGGAGAGAATGGCGGCAGCCTTTTGAGCGGATATCAGACTAAATTACGTTGAACCATGTGGTAGATTACCTCGAGCAGTTGAACCTGTTGATGCTTGCTGAGAACATACTTGGACGACTCGCGCCAGTGTGGGGTATGCTCCCAGCGGTGCTTAATGAGGCAAGACGGATGACGGTAAACCTGTGTCTATCAGTACGTGCAGAAATATTCAAAGATGCTATATACCTTGGAGCAGCTCTCGCATTTATGGTCCATTCCGCGTTTCTTCCCGTTCTTTGGAATAATGACAGGATTGGATATACCTGCGAGCTCTGCGCTGTCCATGGACGAAATCGAAGTGACAGAGGTCGAAACAACCGGCGGACTTGGTGACGAAAGACTGAGTGATGAGAGCGACAATGATGCAGGTCTATAAGTACATCAATAAAAGATGGAAACGGCAACGCAACACAACACTTACGATGGCCGTGAAGCAGCGTCGCGCGCATCGCTAAGGCGTCTCCTTGCCTTGCCCGTCGACGACAACCGGCGGTGGTGCTGCTTGGTGCCATAACTCCCTCCTAGATCCGGCAAGGAGTCACCGTTCATCTGCTCCGTCTGCGCAACCGGTATCGGCATGGCGCTCGCTGCTGCCGCCGACAGCGAGAGCAGGCTCATAAAAGAGTCCTCGGTTCCAGATTGCTGTCGGCGATATATAGGGTCAGCAGTCCTGGTCACTGAACCCGATAACGAACCTGTGTTATTGTCATCGTCGTGGTAGTGGTCGGTTACAGAGTCAAGAAAGGCGGCAGGTTATTGTACAAAATTCCGGGAAAAATGAGGGCGAGATTACAAGAACATGGTGGTGGAAGGGAAGGAAGAGGAGATCGGGAATTTCCTATTCAAACTTTTTGGACGTTGCTTGGTCAGCTGCCCGATCTTGTGATACCCTCCCACCAAGACATACCCCGAAATGGACTCTACGTTGAATGTGGCGTGGAATTCGATGGCAGTATGCAACAGCAGAAATGCGCAGCTTGCCCAAAGAAATTGAATACTTGCAAACTGGCTTTTCTGCGCTTTGACTGTCCCACTGCTCCTCTGACTCTCGCGAGAACCACGGAAAGAATCCGGGCGCACCGAAGGAGCTGAAATCTCCTGATAGGTGCTAATCTGATACCGCTACTACTCGTCATCCACCGCTGCTCTTAGTTGGTACAGAGTGGCTGCCATCAACTACCCGACTCTTCAAATTGACTTAAGGAGTACTTGAGGTGGCACACGTCTCATCAATGCCTTGAAGCGCTGACAGATATAACCAGGAAATAGGTGGATTCAGTGTTGAACAGGCCGGTTCTACGTTGAGATTGCGGGTTTCACGCGGGTTATCAAGTTTACAAATTGTTCAGCGTGCACGCAAGGAATGGCTGCTATGAGGACTAGCGACATAGGAATGTGAGAGCTGAGAGGCAGCTCCTATTTGGTCGTTGAATGATTTGACAGTAAGTATGGGGCCTTCGAATTTCCATCATAAGGAGAGTTCTTCTCTCCTCGCCGATAGACAACACACAGGATTTTCTTGAGACACTCCTTGAGTCCATTATCATCATACCGTGCATACATGTGTTCTTTTTACACGTTGCATTATATCAGTGAGCCGTCTCGAGGTATTCACAGACTGACTTGAATATACAGGTCGAACGGCGCAAAGGACCGGAGGCGACCTCTCTTCGCGTGCATCGTAACATGCTTCTGGTGCACGGAGATCACGGTGAGCTAAACTATCTAATTTCAGGTTGACTGACTGACTAACATTTATAGATTTCACGGTGCTGGGTTGTGTACGCGCGCAACGGTAAATCATAGTCCATGTCTGATTAGGGACATTGGTCAGAGCCCTTGAATTGCCTGATTTGGCCACACGCCCGGCCCATGCTGACAATATTCAAAATCCACCTTCATTGTTCGCTGAATGTGGACACGGTGATCACATGGCTCTTTGTTCGTCTACTGTGGACGCGGCTAGCAAAAGCCCACTATATATTGAATGCCTCGGTCGCGCAGACCCACATTTCACCCTTCACCAATATGAGCTCCTTCTTCCCTTCTTCGCTTTCTCTGCTGTACGCCGAGTAACTATCCTCTTCTTCTTCTAAACAGACATCTATTGAGCATCATCCCAGTCCTATGGTTATCCAAGCCTACACCATCTTGTCGACCGCGATGTATTTATCCCAACTAAAAGCCCATCTCGACTGCGTTGACCTGGCCTTATTCCAAAACCGCATCGCCCTCAGTCCCGGGGAGTACCTTGAGCACTGTGACCGCCGCACCCAGGTGAACCTCGTCGCGGCAGACCTCTTTCTCACCGAGCTATTCGCCGAGCTTCACCTCACGGGCGGGGTGATTTCTAAAGGAAGGACCTTTCACACTTTCATGGGCGTCTGCGATAATCCCGAACAGTACGTCCTGCCCACCTCTGAGCAGAGGCAGAGGACAAGGTACACGGACAGGTGGGACAACCCCAACCATCCAGAAACTGCGCAGTCCGCGCCTTGCACTCCATCTCACCCGAGGACGCCCAGAGGCCATCGCCATTGGCACAGTAATGCTCAGAGCTCCCCGGCGGACAGTCCTGACACCCCGAAGCGTGGTAATTGTCGCCATCATCCATATTCACCTTCTTCGAGCTCGACTCGGAAGCCCAAAAATGTATATTCTAGCTTAAACAAGAGATACAGTGAATGATGCCACAGTTATTTTTCTCCGTACTTTATACACATGCACAACTACGCCGACATGCTATCTAGTGTACAACGTCATTTTATATCATCAAGGACTCCAAAGTATATTCAACAATCCTAAGAACCAACATCTCTCTCAGTATGGGCCTCATTCTGACTAGGACCAATCTTCCAACCGTTCATTTGATACTCGAGGCTGATCGATAGCAAGTTGACACACGCCGTCACATGCTCTGAGACCTTTCGCATGATGTCGCCACTTCCAGAGCACCTAGAACTGGACTCAGAGGCGCCAGCGGATACGCCTCTAGGATTTTCCGCATCCGACTTCCGCTCAAAGGAGCCCGCATATCCTCTCCGCATCGGCGCTGGAAGTTTTGCAGAAGGTATACACGATCAGCGGACGCCCTATAGCGTATAAGCAAATGTACGGCTTTGACGGCGCTGCCCTACGTTTTGAGTACGATGCTCTTAGCGTTATTCATGAATGCTGCGATACCGACTCCTTTTTTGCTATTCCTCGGCCGTTCGCGTTCAATGATCCCTCTGGTTTAGTTGAATTTACTACCACCTGCCCTGACCCGCCGCGGCCACGCCGCCCTCGTCCCGTACGCCCCACTGTCAATCAGGAGCTGCTCTCAATTTTCCCGTCCCCTACGTATGCCATGGATCGGGTGCATGCCTTACCGCATAGAGCCATTGCCAAGCTTAGCGCTCTGTACTTTCCGCCTACTATCACAACAGGCCCGTTACTCTGCCGTCTGTACTTTGGCAAGAGCTTCACAGGCGCGAGAGTGTCAAAGTTTTTCAATACCGAAAACTTCCCTCTTGACGAAGATCGCTACGGGATGTTGTATGATTCTTTTCCAGGACGTCTTCCTTCCGTGCACGAGGTGGCGCGGGGCATGAGCGAGATGTTGGCGCGTCTCCATTACAGAGCATCCGTTGATGCTCGGGATGTCGAGTTTGTCCTTGGTGGAGATGGAGGCGGTGGCTTCACCTTCTTGGTGATCGACTTCAACCAGGTACGCGGCGTGCTCCCTACTATGAGTATATTCTCTGATGTTGTACACAGGTTCGATACTGGCCGAAAACTGTCGAAAGCATCGACCAATGTTAGCCTGCAACTATTCTTCATTTCATTGAAAGAGCAAAAAAGCAGTTTCGAAAGCTGTCCAGGGCAGATACCCCTCACGTTTGATTTCGCGAGGGGTCTTGATTGAGGTCGATGTTGGCAAATATTACAGTAATAGTACGAGTATTAAATCAACAGTGAATGAATTTCATCATCTTTTTATTCTCCATTCTATTCCTTTTACATGGCCGTTACGCTTGCTCTTCGTAAATTAAAATATTCACCAAAGGCACAGGTAGCATGGTGTGTGTGCATTTTCACTGTGCTTGTAAGCTAGAGTCTACATGTAACTTAGTATCGATACCCAAATTGAATCAGCATTATACGAGGCATATGATTAGAACAAAGCAACTCTCCCACCCTCAACGCAGCCGCTAACACTCTCCGAGAAAGCTGTTCTTCGGTATGGGCTGCTTGTAATCATCAACCCACGTCGTCAGATTTGGGTTTGTATACGCCTCAATGTACCTAAAAGACAAGCGCGAGTTAGCGAGGTACAACAAACGCAATAACGCCCTGAACGCACTCCTCAATATACGCCTTGGTCGGGAAATCAGCCGGGTCACATCCCACATTGATCGCGCCTTTGGGCTGGTACACGCGTACATAGTCGATGCTCATTGTCGTTGGGAAAGTCAGGCGCTCGAGGTCGACCTCACCAAAGTTTCGAGACATGCCCAGATTCATGAGGATGTACTGCCGGCGCATTCAACTATTGAGAGATGCTACAAATTGAACATGGGAGAACTCACCATAGGCTCCACAGGAACAGGCCGTGCTCCAATCTCCACACGACTGTCAGCAGCCGCACCAGGTCCTCTGAACGTCCACGCGGGTTTACCGTCGTTCAGCCAAGTGATATACTACAAGGGTCAATCTCAGCAGACTGCGGACAAAGAGAGAGCCCTACACTATCATCGTAGCCTGAGATTTCAAAGCATTAATACGTGCAAGGCGATGGAGGTATGAATATGAAGTACCTGGCTTATACTCAAATCCATAGACCGAGAAACACGCTGTTTCCAACTCATAACAATCAAGATCTATACACGGCCGAATCAGAGAACCGAACAATTAAAGAATGTCGAAGATAACTTACTCGTCTTGGCCACTACAGACGTCGCTTGCTGGTACACACCACCCTTGTACTCGTTGAGGTCCGCAACAGTCTCGTCGTAGATCTCCAAATTGTTTCCCGTCGCATTGAACCACTCATAGTCATAATTGAAGGGCTTGAGCAGTAAAATGAGAATACTACCATGCTAGAGAGGAAACCCTCACTTACAGCCCATTGAGCAGACTGAGAGACATGTGCCTGTCCACCTGCCACCTGAGCCTCAAAGACATCAATCTCAGGAGCCGCACGCCCGACGAAGGTGCCGTCCGCATGCATAGGCCCGGGATGAGATTCACCAGGGCATGTACATCTCGATAGCTTCTGACCTGGAAGGAAGGACAAACCGTCCGCCATGAGAGGGCTCCCCTCAAAGGTCTGATTCGCAACCGTCCCGACGTCACAGGAGTCGTATGTGTAAGGCCACTATCGTAGAAATCAGATTATATTTAGGAACAAAAACGGCCGTTCAGAGAACACTCACTGTACCGTCCAAACTGGCACCGTATCCTGCACGGCCGAGGTTGCCCATCGCCCACACGGCAGGCCACAGTCCCGCAACATCGTTCGCACCAGGCAAGGTGACAGAAGCCTCGAGCAGGCCACCGGTGAAGCAAAACTTGTTCCAGGTCGCCATCATCCCGCCCTGCCACGGCAGATCGTGCGTGGGCTTCTCCGAGAGCGTTATACGCAACGCGCCATCCTTCGTGGTGATTGCTGCAGGATCATACCACTCCATGTTATTCGTCGACCAGTAATGCATATCGACAGCTTCCCAATACGGATCCTCACCAGGATAGAAGGAACGTCCGTCGACGTTGAACTCGTCGCTAAAGACCAACTGCATTTCTTCGCCAGTCTCCAACGAGAGTTTCGTGTATACATCCTTCGGTGTATCGAGGTCTATTAAGCCGAAATTGCCTGGCATGACGGGGACCTGGGAGGGGAGAACGATTAGCCGTGTATATGAGAAAAGGTAAACGCGCGACCGTACCTGTCCGGTCCCATTGATACCTCCGAGGTTAAAGCCGCCTTGTGTCGAGGGCACGCTCTGTGTTAAATAGCTTGCAACGGGGTATCCAGCACTGGGGAACAATGACATCAGCCACACAATACTGAACTGGCGGGAAATGGGACGACAAACAAAAGAGCGACCATGGCTAAGACAAGAAAAAGAAGACAACCGAGGTTGGTGATACCTCTGTACGTCAAGACGGACCCGCCTGCATCGTTCTTGATATCCCGCCGGGGGTCGGGATTGTGAAGATAGTCGTCTGGCTCAGGATGGTTCGGGGAAAGGTCTGAACCCCAGGACTTCGGATCCGCTGACAGGGAGAACTAAGCGCGTATATTGGTTAGATATGCGTGTAGTGACAACGACGAGGTGGCATGCCTTGTCCGAAATAGAAGGAGCAATCGAGGGTCGGCCACCACCACCACTTTGGTAAGGCCCGTCGTTCTTCTGCAGCGACGTCAGACGCGCTCTAGAGGATGAAGAGTACGGATGCGTACCAACGACGCGTCGCTCGCCATTGAGCGCAAGCTAGGGGCCCCGCCGAGGCTGGTGGTAGACTGGTTGGGCAGAAGAGGCGTCTTCGACGGTGACACTGCCCGCTTCTCGTACGGATCATTGGCGGGTGCCATGGTGTAAACCTAAAAAGAGAGGTAGAATAAAGGAGCGACTGAAATAGGAGAGTGGTAGAGCAGTGTAGGGTTTAAGTAGAGAAGCTGAAAATAGTTCGGGATGCATCCGGCACGCAAGAAGCGCCAAGGAAGGGCCATAGTAAAATGTTCATTACGGAACTTTTCTTCAAGTCTCAATTTGGTCGTATCGCTGCGTTTGACGCGGACGCGGACGCGACTGCACTATTGACATAAAACGATGTGCCATTGTGCTTGCCCTGGTCCTGTTGGGCGTAAGTATAAGGTGTTTGGATAGTTACAGCAATAAATCGCGCGAAACTCGGTCAAGTCGCTGCTTGCATCAGCACGAAAGGCCGTGGTGGGTGCAGAGGCTTGAAGGAGGCTGCACAGCCACTGCAAGATCACTGTTTTTCGGGACCAGTGCCGGTATCACCTGGATATCACTTTTGCGAAGACACAGCCGATGGGTCTCATGCGAGAAGAACCGCGCGCAAGGCGGCGTGAGTAATGTTGATCGTGACTCCGAGTACCGTTCATGCCTTGTTGGAACGTTATTGTGGAGGCTTCACAGCCAGCAGGTACGAATTCCATGAAGATGCGCGAGAAATATCTTCAGATTCTAGGCCACCGGAATGCGCGACGATCCCGCGGCCCTTTTGTACCGTGTCAGCGATCTCGATCAGGAGGGACGCCTGTAGTCTGGAAAGCCTTTGACTGGCTTCCGATTAACCCTTTATCTCTCCGTCTGTCTTTCGTTAGTTCGAGGTGCACAATCTAGCGAGGAAGACCTCTCACTCGCCAAACTATCCTCCGAGCTAGAAACGTGACAGTGTCATGCCATGTGGTGTGATGGATCGTGTTGAAGAGCTAGAAAACTCCCGCCTAGGAGGTTCTCTTGGGCCGCTTCGTACAGGAAGGAGCAAGACGCGGAGCGGGTGAGAGGTATATAACCATAGCCAGCTAGATCATGCAAGCCGGGTGGACAGACAATCAACAAGTTCATATGCAAACGTACTGGTAAGCCTTTAAACTGCTCGCCACGGACAGACTTATCCGACTCCCCAAGTCGTGAGTGGCGTAGAGTTGACATTGGGGGATGGCGGTTCCACATAGGACAAAAGGTGCATGATGGCAGGAGCAAACGCGTGTCCACTTTCCCACGGACGCGAACTTTGCTCTGGAAAACAATGGCCGTGCCTCTTCCGATCAACGCTATTCGGTAAACTTGCGAGCACCGTCCGCCGATACTTATTGCTGGACAGCGATATTGATGCCTTTTGACACGCCGCATCCTCGACTGGATTTGATTCCGCGCGGCTGGGCCCAGGTACTTTGAGATGAATTCAATCCAGCGCGGCGTCTGTTATGTGGTACTTCAGCGCATAAGATGGGATCCCCCAACTTGAACGCGATTGGGACCTTTCTTTTCTGTGGGTTCTAGCTTTCAATAGTTTAGGGACGCGTACTCTTCTTGTCAGCTAGTGGATTTGCCCATACATACCGCTTATCATTCCTCCCTCTCTAACTCCCCGCGCGTTCCCCTTAGTAGACATACAGATGGCAAGCAACACTTTTTTGACGTGAGCGAAACAGCCAGCAACGATACGAAAAATATATACGAAATATGGAAGTTGTTACACCCTGGTCATGCTAAAAACCAATGAGAGTCAACACACCGCATCCAAATACTCACTACATACACACCCAAAACTTCACCTTTCAACAACCAGCCCATCCTCGCCGTTCACTTTCATATCCGAGCGCGCATTGATCCATTCCACACACTGCTCCGCATACCAGCGTTTCTGCTTACTCCTACAGATCCTAAGCACCTCATCAAAGCGCTTTACATCCGTATCCGGAGGCGCACTCTCTATCATATACTTCACGACTTTCCAGTACCCGCCCTGACACGCCATCAACAACGGATCGTGCACAAAAGGCGCAAGCTCCGGGTAATCCTCAACGAGCGCCGCTCTAGCTTCAGTCGTCTCAAGCAGAGTGATCACCTGCTTCAACTCCTCCGGTTGTTCCATGTCACGTACTACAGTGTCCCAGCAAAAGATATTCCTCCCAGACGTGTCGACGGGGCTTGTCAGGACAGAAAAACCCAATTGAAGACAGAGATCGCTTCGGTTGGGATGCTCCGGGAAAAGCTCAGACCAATGAGCAGTGGTATATTCATGCACAGAATAATCTGGTGACCGGTTAGCAACACACCTCAATAAAGAAGGCAAGACGCACGTATAAACTCAAGTTCCAGTCCAGGCTTACAACGAGCAAGGCCATGGCAACACTGCAGAATAGTTTCAATATCTATATATTGAGTGACGTCTCCTTCCGCAAGCACATGCCGTACGCTTTCAATGTAGAAGAACGGTGCACGCAACGCGACTAGAGCTAGTGCGCGACACGCCAACTCGTTCTTCCGCGTACCCTGTTCGCGAATTCGCTTGAACGTCAACCGGTATGCATCGTCCAACGTGCGCGGCAGGGAATCAAGAATATCAACAACATCACGTCGGCAGGTAACGTCGCGCTCCAATTCGCGGAGCTGCAGAGAGGCCAGGAGAAACATGCCGTTCGCTTTCTCGACAACTTCTGCTCTTATCATACTCTTCAACGCATCATCCAGCCGGGCGCCCTTAAGCTTCGGTAGGGTTGCATCAACCGCAACGAGGATATCATCGTCTGAAGCGCGAATCTCGATGGACGGGTAGTCCTTAATCTCAAGACCGGTCGCGAGGTGATAACAGCGCGAAATGACGAGTTGAGAGACTGGAGGGCACGTAGAAGCTCCGAGCCAAATGGACATTCGTCAAGCGCGTCAACAATGATGTAGATAGGTCGCCCATGAGAGGCCGCTATCCCGTCCAGGAATCCTGCAAGAGAATCGGGACTGGGATCGGTTTTACTCCAGTACAGGTCACAGATGGTGCGCGAAACTGTTGTGGTCTTCTCGATGAGCTGGCGAAGTAAACCACCGAGGACGGCAAACGAGGTTGTGAAAATATTGGAAGAGTAGCGGCAGAACACCGAGAGGACAATGTTGTTCGGCATGAATTGGAGATATTCAATAATCAGTGCTCTGAAAAAAGACACGTCAATACACACAGCGAATGTACCGATGAGAGTAAACGCACGCCATGACGGATTTGCCAGCGCCAGCTATAGCTTATCGTTAGTAGAAATCTTTCAGGGGTCCAATCAACGCACGATGTCCATAACACCACAACGTCCTTGGTGAATCTCCGTCATCCCGCCATGCGACAAAGGTGGGATCTTGCATCAATCAGGTTCCCGTATAGCTTAGTTTTTGCTGAAGAAGACGGGTGGCCGGCGAAGTCGCTCTCAGAAATGAACTTGGCTATCTTAAGATGGTATTCGGCTAGGAAACCACATATGAGTCTCCGTAACAGATAAATAGAGACAACCGAGTACTCACTGATGGTATTCTTACTGTACAGCATTAGAACCATATCCCAACGAGGTCGGATATTCTAACTCACAGCATATCGTCCTCAAGTGCGCGGCCAATTCGGCTCTTGTATCGCTCAATGTCAGAGAGAAGTTCCTTGACTTCCGCCTTGTTGACTGTCCGCCAGAGCGCAGCGGTGCCCCGCTTCCCAAGAACCTTGAACCTGTTCGCTTTGGGATTAGATGTTCCATAGATCATAATATCCTTCACGCGAGTGAGTGTTTCGTCCACCACTTTGGCGAAGGGGTGTAATGGATCCACAAGCTGCGCTAGCCGTTCCATCATGGCCTGGTCGCAGGCATGTTTGCTAACCTCTGGAGCATCTCTAGCTCTGATTGCAGGGAACGAACTCCATTGAGAAGCCGACAGCGCTCCACGGATGAGTGCCTCATATCTGACGAACACTGGCCGTATAAGGCCTTCAAGGAATGGGAGCTGATAGCACTGGAATTGAACGACATGGCACGTAGACTAGCGGGGGTGAGCGTCGGCAGAGAAGAGTAAGTCTCTTCTCTTTTACTCGCGTGTCGCATCTTCTAAGTTGAAGTGCCTTGTATTGGTGATCAACGGGCATCACAACAAGATGACTATCTACGTACCGGACGCTGGCAAGTTTCAACAACGGCAAGGAACACGTCCCGTTGCTTCTGATTACAGGGCTGATGACCATCTCTAATGCACACATCATGTTAATCAGAAAGTACGACATAGTGAGATAGACAAAAAACAGATATGCGAAACGTTCAGGGACAACACATGGAAAGAGAACGATATATATGGACAGATCGCAACTCCCCGAAGGAGGGAGGCGGAATTGGTACGTGTTCAAAATCCATTGCGCGCGGCAACTTCAGAGTCAGGGAGGGAGGCTCATTCGCGAGGTCCGGTTGTTCCGTCGCCGCTTCACCCCAAGCTAAATTTGAAGCCGAGTTAAAGCGCTGTCTGGAGAAGTCTCGTCATTCTTGAGCTCTCTCAGCCTACAAATATGAGAATCAGTAAGTCAGAGTAACAACGATGTGAACAAACAAATCACCCTGGATTCTGTTCGCTCGGATCCACAGCGATTACGACTCCGTCGCTGTTCACTCGCAAATCCTGCCGCGCATTGATCCATTTTATAAGCTTGCAGTGTGTATCCAGACCATGACAATCCCCAACACTAACATGAGAATCGTGATGCCGTCCAGAAACGCGGATCGCTTCACTGAAGCACTGTACATCGGGAGGCGCAGTCTGTGTTATATATTCGATGATGTTGACGTAGGAAAGCGAGGGATGGCATGCAATCAGTAGAGAATCGTGCACCAGAGGTGCAAAACTGGCGTCGGACTCGACAAGCGATGCTATAGCTGCGGGAGTTGAAAGGAGGGATGTGACTAGATTGAGTTCCTCCGATCCCCTACTGGCGAACACTACAAGGTGCCAACCAAGGTGAACTTCATATGTCCGGCCCGTCCAGAAATTAGGTGGGGCTATCAAGACGGAATACCCCATTTTGAGACAGAGCAGGAATCGGTCAGAATTTTCTGGAAAGTGTTCCGACCAGTGCGCAGTGGTGTATTCGTACATAGAATAATCTGACAACAACCTTGAAGTTAGCATCAATCCTCCATATAGTGGACGACGAGACGACACACGTACAAACACGGGACCGTACTCAAGGTTAAAGTCAACAAGGCCATGGCAACACTGCAGAACAATTTCGATATCCGTATATTGGGTGATGTCTCCTTCCGCAAGCAGATCTTGCAGATATGAGACACCCAAGAGAGGCGAACGCAATGCGACTAGAGCCAGTGCGCGACACGCCAACTCGCTTGTCCGCTGTCCCTGTTCGTGAATTCGCTGGAACGTTAATTTGTACGCATCGTCCAATGTCCGTGGCAGGGAATCCAGAACCGCAACGACATCACGTTGACAGGTAACATCGCGCTCCAATTCCCGGAGCTGAAGAGAGGCCAAGAGGAACATGCCATCGGCCTTGTCAACAATCTGCACTCTTATCATATCCTTCAGCGTCTCGTCCAACCAGGCGTGCTTGAGCTTCGACAGCGTTGTATTGACGGCAATGAGGATATCATCGTTCGAAGCGCGAATCTGGATGGATGGGGTTTCCTGGATCTCTCGAAAGATTGGGCGGGAGGTGATGAGGATGCGAAACAACGGTCCAAGGTGCTGGATGGCACGCAGAAGGTCAAGGGCAATCTTGCATTCGTCAAGCGCGTCAAGCACGATATAGATGGGTCGCGCATGAACCGCTGCCACCTCGGCAAGGAATTCAGGGAGTGTATCTGGGTTGGGAATGGTCTTGGTCGAATATAGGTCACAAATGGTGGATGGAACGTTTGTCGTCTTCTCGATGAGCTGTCTAAGCAAGCCGCGGAGAACAGGAAACGGGGTCTTGAGGTTGTCCGATGTGTATCTGCAGAACACTGAGAGTACCACGTTGGATGTGGATTGCAGATAGTCGACGATAAGCGCTCTGCGAAAACATAGGTCAAGATGGATATTGTACACCGCAAAGTGAACTCACGCCATGACGGATTTTCCAGCACCAGCTGTAACTCTTCGTCAGTATCGACTTGCGCCAGTGGTAGAGTTCACGCACGATGGCCGTAACACCACAATGTCCTTGAGGCCTCTCCGCTATCCCGCCATGCCACGAAATCGGGGTGTTGTAGCACCCATATCCCCGTCCCCGACAATCTCTCCTCGAGTAGATTTATACGGTGACCGGCGAAGTCGCTAGGGGATATAAACGCCGCTATCTTTAGACGATCCTCGTCTATTAAATGTCTCAGTATCCAATAATGAAGGGTTACAAAAACCAAGCTACTCACTGCTGAGGTGATGTTTCACATCGTTCTGCTTTTGACTACGAAAGAGTAAGCATGGCAAAATACAAGCTACAATACTCACAATATATCGTGTTGAAGAGCAATCAGAATCCGACTTTTCTGACGCTCAAGGTCACAGAGCAAAGCTTTGACCTCCGCCTTTTCGGCTGTCCACCAGAGCGCAGCAAACAGCCGTCCCCATAGAACCTTCCACCTCTTGGCCGTTGGCTTGGGCACTCCGTTCCGCAGCACGGTCTCGACGTCAGCAAGAGTTTTCTGCAGCGCTGCATAGAAAGGTTGCGATGGGCCTAGCAGCTGTGCTAGCTGTTCCGCCGAAGCCGGGTCGCCGACTTTTGCTAATTTCTGCAACGCCTCCAGCGCCGATTGCAGAGAGGCGACCTCATCGAGAAGCCGGCGCCGTTCCACGGACGACTGCTTGACATCCCGATAGTAGTCGTACAGCGTCTGGCAGGTCTGGATGAGTGTTACGATAGATCCGGGGTCAAACGACATGGCGAGTGTCAGCGACAGATGATCGATTCGCGCAGATGCGGTATAGTGCTAGTGGTGGATGCGAACACCCACGGTTTTTTACTCTGATCAGCTCGTGCAGTCACCACATGTTTGAGGGCGACTTCGTGGCCGGAAGCATTAGTATAGCCACAACGCGAGAACCTTCAATGATCGGCTAAGACGGAACGACGCGTCGCGTACGATAGTATCGAGGTGGTAGAGGGGGCACCCATCACGGAATGTTTTCGTCGGAGACGGTCTAGCTGTTCATGCCTTCATGCATTACGATGCTGATATCCATTTTTATGCACAATGTTCCGTCGCTTCGGCGTTTGCTGTAAGGGTTCCGTGCAGCTGCTGGACTCCCAGTAGTGGCACGGCGTTTGCACCTGTAGTATGGAGCTACTAATAGATCTTGTCAGATCAAATATTTTCAGATATGAGTCCCGAAGAAAACATACCCGATTCAAAAACATGATTTTGTGGCTACATCCATCACTGCTGGAACATTTTGCGCGCAACACGAGGTCAACAAGTCCTCAACAGTCCTCCGTATCCCAGGAGTATTACTTCCTCTGCACTACACAGAGCTATATCGGTCGAAGATGGCCTGGAGGCGGTTATTTCTCGTGGCGGTTATAAATGGAAAACCGCGATTTTGGCGTCGACGTTTAGAGTATTCCGGTTGTTGAGGTAGCATTCATGTAGACAGTCACACAAGAAAAACTATAACCTGCGGACGAGGGCTCTTATGCGTACCCGTATCATAGAAGCGAAAACTTCAGAAACTAACTTACATGGTGGTCAAATGCAAAGGAGCGTGTGACATTGTTGTGCCATGTGAGGTGACTCGGACGCTCACGGGCCATTCACGCGTTCAAACTTCAAAGCCTTCAACGACGCGCTAATTACTCTGTGGTGATTTTGTCACCTCTCGAAATCGAGTGGTGGCATCGTCCAAGTAAGCACCTACTAAGAGGTACATAAAACTATCCATAGATAATGTCTAACACTGACCATGCATGAATCATACAAGCGGCGCGCGCACATACTTCCTCCTATACTTGTTATCAACACTATCCAGGTAATACGCACCCGGCCAAGAGTTTTCAACAACCCCTCCGGGTTATACGAAACCCTACTATGGTTCTTTTCCCGCAACTATCAATCATGCCTCATAGATCCGGCTTATAAAAGTCGTACGTGTTGGGTTCCGTGTATGGCTATACGTTGATAAGTAATTTTGTGGTTACACTTTAAACAACGCGTGGCGCTTACGTTCAAACACAACGGGAGCGTCCGGGCCGATGAGGGGAGCGCAACGGCACCGGCACCACCAGCTGGACGCGCCGCGCCCTCAGCGTACACGGCAATATCACCAGCACCAACAATAGTGATACGGCCGTGCCAAGAGCTAGACTCATTCCAGTTGATAGCGTTGAACAGAGCCGCCGTGGAACCGTAACAAGCTTGTTTGGAGTCAATACCCTCAATGTCGAAATTCCCAGACTCTGCAAAGAGATCCATGAGATGTGTCTTGACGGACTTGGACTTGTCAACAACAGTTTTCGTCCCGACGTCAATTCGGCCTATTGACTTGGGATCGATGTTGTATTTCTAGGGAAGACCAGAGACCGCTATATATAAGTTGATAAGTAGTTGTGAGAGGGGATACAAACACGGAAGAGCATACCATTCAGCGCGAACGAGTTGATGTCCTCGCGGTCGTCCGAAAAAGCCATGTATTCCTGGCCAAGACCGATGGTGTATTTTCCCTTGGAGACGCCGTCAAACTCCTCAAGCGCAAATTGCGAGACGCACTGGACTGAAATTAGTCGAAAGAACGCGAGAACGACAGAATTAGGCGTACTCGAAGGGGGAAGTAGACCTCTACGGCAAGGACACCAACATCCTTGGGGCGGGCGGTTGAGGAATCAGAGGCAGACATGTCGCTGAGTGGGACAAAGGGTGAGCGAGGTTACAGAATAAGAACCGGGTTCATATAAACAAAAAAATAGTAATGGTGCCTTGTTCCCGAAAATCTGTTTATCAAGGATGGAGAGAAGGGTTGACACAGAAAAGGATGACGCCACTGTGAATCGTCTGATTCGTTCATCAAACTTGATACCTATCGCGTCGGTGATCTAGCGTCAATTGGTTCAACATCCAAAATGTTTAGTCAACGGGCGCTTACCACCTTTATACGCCTTGCATTAGACACAACGAATGCTCCGCCATTCTACCGCACCCTAATCATCCTTCTACAAGTCTACAGGATCTCACTAAAGCTCTCGGCAGTAGTCCAAACCAAACATCGAAAATGTTCTCATAGCGATGTGCGGGTATTTCGATGAAGGAGTCTCTGACAACTCCGTGCCTCGACGCATATCAATGAGAATACAGAGACGCTGGTCGAGGAAGAGGAAAATCGGCTCTCGAGTATATTTAGTCGAAACACTGGCAAAGTCGGGTCAAGTAATTTGCTTAGTAAGACAGGCGGGCCGCAGAAACCAGTGCAGTCGCTCAACTGGAACAAAGAAAACAATAATGTACTATGTATCATGATACGAGGATTTCGCGAATGAGGGGGAAACGCACGGACGAGAAGTGCGAATAAGTCATGGAGAGCAGAGTGTGGTGATGCATTACGTGCCTCGGACCATCATTCACAGCACGGAGGTCTTGTCCAAACATGATCCCTCGCGCTGCAAGTTGTCCTCAAAGTCAACCATCCTGAACGAGTAATAAGAACCAATACATCACAGTGCGAATAGATTCACCTCAACTTCTGGATCCGCGGCTTCCACCACCTCGTCGCTATTCACCGGGACTTCCCTCCGCGCATTAATGTATTTCACACCACAGAAGTGCACCTCCCAGACGGATCTTTAGAGGCGCAGAGCGCTTCATTTAAGCGCTACACATACAGATTCCAGAGGTACACTCTCTATCATAAATCGCATAACATGTCGGTACCCGCAACGGCATGCAATCATCAAAGGATCATGAACAAACAATGCGAGCTTGGGGTCCTTTGCAAGCGAGCCGGAGTCGAGAGCAGAGCTACAACCTGATCGAGCTCCTCCGGTTGCCGCTTCTTGTCTGCTATGATATTCCAAGAAAGATTATCGGGTCTGCCCGAGCCTGGTCAGAGTAGCGCGCGCCAACCCAGGGCAGACGTCCGATCTGTTGTGGTACTCCGGAAAAAGCCCCGCCCAGTGAGCGGTGGTATATTCATGCGTCGAGTAATCTATTGGACAAGTAAGCGTTCTGTATTCCGGGCGACAAGCTTACGCACGTATGAACGCAAACATTTTGGAGTCGTCGATGTGAACAAGGCCACTATAACATCCCGGTCTGTATAATCAAACCTGTTTCCTTTCGCAAACAGCTGCTGCACGTAAAAGCCACAAAGCGAGTGCAACCAACGCCAAAGTTCGACATGCCAGCTCCTTCTTCCGTTTCCCCTGTTGCGAATTCGCTGAAACGTCAATTCGTATACGTCTTCCAACGTGCGTGGCAACAAATGGAGAATATCAAAAACATCACGCCAGCAAGTAACATCGCGCATCTGCCGCGATAGTTCGACTTTGGATCGGACGTTCTATAACCTAACGCGACCTCTACGGTGCGAAGCGTTTCCTTCACTGCTTTATCGAAAGGTTGCGACGAGTCCAAAAGGCTTCCCAACTGGCTCAAAGATTCTCGATCACCGACGATGCCAAACGTGTTCGCTAGTTTGGAGCGCCTCCAACTGTGACTGCAGCGAACAAACCTCATCGAGAAGCCGACGCCGCTCTCCAGATGAATGCTCGACGTCCGAAAAATAGTCATACAATGTCTTGCAATTCTGGATGACGGTGGGATCAAACGACATGACGAGTGGTCGATTAATGCAAAGAGAGTAGCGGGCGACAATAGTACCAGTCTCCTCGTGTGCTGCATGGTAATAGTTCCGGTGATAATCCCCTCGGGTAATAGGTACCTAGATCTACATCCAGTTGATGTCGCTAGGTGTTAGCAAGCTCAATGTACTCACTGAGGATATCGTAGACGCGTCTCAGCGCATTTGCGGGACCATGAGCAGCGGGGCCGACCCTCGCCGACCATATTTGTCCACAATGCGAAGGCGTTCATTCTTCCTGTCATTCGGCGGGTGAATTGCGAATAGCTCCGTTACCGATGCGCAAAGTGCGAGAGAGTGGGAGAGCTTAGATGTGTCAATGATGACCGGATGACCGTTTGCAAGTTGATGAGTAGATGCTGTTTAAGGGTCAGTTGAAGGTCAGCAATTATGTATGGCATTCCCAGCCAGTCAATAAGACCCACCAAGAGGCCTTTCCGTCTAATCCAATATGAAAGGCAGCTCTAGAAGAGAATGTCGTTTCATAGCCCATATTGTCGTCGCTGACAATGCACTTGATGGTGGCAGGACTCAAGGAGGGTCGAAAAAGGCAAAGTGATCGGCCTCTGACTCTGCTCTTGCCACCATCATCAACGCGTCTCCCTCAACTCATTCAAAACAGCCAATACATCCATGAATCCTCATCTACAACGCCTTTTTCGCAGCATATAATCGATAAGGCTGGGTTGGCGCCAACAATAAACCAACCAAGTCAATGTCAGGACTAGTACTAAGGCGCCAGAAGCGGCCTTCATCTTGTTCATCAACGCAGGAAGGACGATGGAATTGTATGTTCTGCATTTTTTGCACTGGTGCTGCTTGTTCATCCCCTGTAGATTGAGGACGACGCCTACGGTATATTCTGCTTACCTGCTGGACACAAGATTGCTTCGCTCTCCCTTTTCGCGTGCCTGTCCGTAACTGCAACGCGCTACGAAAAAACCGTGTTCGCTGCGCCGGACGGTCCAAAATCCGCATCTTGCCGCATGGACATGATAACTCCAAAACGTCTAGACCAATGCCCATACCTGTACGACGGATGTTGCGATTTCGAGGTGCAATGAGATTTTCTCTGACGGGTCAAGCGCTTTGGGCTCTACTTGGAGAAGATTCGTAAGTCATGCTTCCATCTCAGATGGCGACCCACTCGCTGATATTCTTGCCAGGTATATTGTTATTCTGTAGCTTGCCAGAAGGAGCACTATCATCGATACGGTCTGAAATGAATGTTGTTTCCTTATATTGGCGTGATATCAGGGCACCTATCTGCAGCTGGGTAAAACGCTTATCTTCTTTAATACCTGGGCTGGTTCAGACTCATCTACACGCCTGTGGCCGCCTTCTCTAGGACTTTGACTTACTCGACGAGGGCTGTCCCGATTCCATTCACGCATTCCAAGATGTTTCCTCGCATATAATGGCGAAGACTATGGACCTTCTCGCAAAACTAGCGCGTATAACGTCGATGTCGCCAAGGATCCCGACAGATGCAGCTTCATTCGTTATTTCCGGACGTCCGACGTCATGCCTGGACAGAAAGGGTACGTCTTTCGGAATCGCATTTAATACAGCTTCATCTTGAACAGACCCGTCTCGTATGGCGAGTTGAATCGCGTAGAGATCTTACTAAAGACCATATCGTTGAATGGCTTTCTCTTCACTGTCCGTGTTTCAACAAGCAAGCAGTGTCGCGGGAGGCGACAGCGCGCCCGTCCTTCAATAGACACTTTGGCGCGAATTCTGCCTACCACAGCGGAATGGTATTCTTAATTCTCGAACCACGCTAAAGAGGTGCGTGAAGGAGGACGTGATGCCTCACTTTGAAACCGTAGAATCCTGCGAAGAGCAATGACTCAAGACGCGTTGGGCCTCGGAGCGCAAGCGGCGAGTCTGGCAAAGTCCACGCCATACCTACAGTCGGAGATGTGATTTGGCAACGTCAGACCGCCGGGGAAGATTTCTGCGATGTCACCGAAGGAGCAAGCCTTCTTTCTTACCCTTACCCTTACCTCGAATTATGACAAACTAACAGTTTCCACGCCAGCCTACCCAACAGAACCCATGCTCCTTTAGGAGCTTGGCCTTCTCGGACCATCCGAAAGCATGAGCTACGTATGCAGAACACGTCAAGAGCCTTCTATTTAAATGAGAGGATCCTAGCTAGAATGACGCGAAAGCACGTCTCATCCATATGGTCGTGGATGTGAGCGCACAGTCTTCCGCGGAGCTCCCCCCAAGTATCGCTTCTCCAAGTCGCCTGTCGACTGATCCAATGTCCGTCCTGCTCGCCTCGTATGCTCCATAAAAGCCAGCAGCGTGCGAGTGAGTCATACCCAGCCCCGCTATCTATCGCAAAATGAGCTAGCATTCTCGTGCATCCGCCTAGTACTGATCTCCCACAGGATGAAGCTCTTCGGCCCTTTCACGCTCCTCGCCTCGTTCATCACGCTCCTCCCAATGGCGCACGCCTCGATCAGCTCGACTTGGTCTGTGACGAATGTGCCGTCCACTGGGCTCACCGATATCACGTTTCCTCTCACCATTGTCGAAGCCGACCACATATCCGGCTATTACTTTGCCCAACAATTCAACTTTGTGGGCCTCACAAACGTCGGCTACACGGGGATCCAGCCCCGCCCCGACCGCGGCGGCAAGGCAGTCCTGCACGGGGTCTTCTCGAGCTTCATCCCACGGGCGACAAGAACTGCCATTCCGGTGCAGACGGCTGCACTTCAGGCGTATCATGCTGGACCGGCGTGTACGGCCGCACGTACGACTTTGAGGTCAAGACCACCGGAGACAGGCTATGGGTCGGGACCGTGGTCGACACCGTCACTGGCAAATCGGAAGTTACACCCTCCCCGCGGGCTCAGGGGGAATAAAGCACTACCAGGGGGGTTTCGTCGAATGGTACCCGTGGAATGGCCCCGGGCGGAACGAATCACTGCGAGCCGCCTCCCGTACCAGAAGACCATCTTCGGTGATCCACGCACCACTCAGGCGGGACGCAGAGCCTGTTTAACCAGAAGGGCGACTGCATGGAAGCGTTCCACACTGAAAAGGTTGCAGGTGGTGTGGAGACCAACAGTGGGTTCAAGGGAGTGGGAAAGAATGTAGAAGCGTAAACAGTTGACCGTATGCAATTTGTTACTACTGTAGTGAAACACGCTACGATACCAGGACATGCGACCACGGATAGTGCCTCGGAAGAAGTATATACGCCAGAAAGCGAAGTGTTAACGCCTTAGCACAAACTTTGACCGGGAGATTGTCTGAAGCTTTCAAGTTTTACTGGTCAGTGGTTGCCGCTATCAGATATCTCGCGCTACACCTCACATAGACCAATCTCACTCGTTTGGAACGTGTATACGGTATAGTCTTTGAATTGATAGTTGATGCAAAATGTTAGAGATCGGGTTTATCAGGTCTGTGGCGGGGCAAAAAGGGCCTCACTGGGAATTGAACCCAGGACCTCCTCGATTGTCCCAACCCAAACGAGGAATCATGCGACTAGACCATAAGGCCATGTTATGTCTCAATATTGAACTTCCGAGTCCTCTCGCCGAAACTTCTTCAACAAAAGTTTCAACGAACTACACGCCGACACGTTAATAATACAAGGGAACTTTATTTATCGTCGTAGTATTTGAGGTACATCAATGTACGAGGGATACTACAGCATTGTGATATATAGAACAGCAGGATTCAAAGCGAGGACGAAAGCGATAGCAACTTGAAATATAATGCGGGGAAACCAAAAACAAGGCACTCAAAAAGAAAATGAACGTTACGAATGAGCGTAGTGTTGGGACAAATCGTCAACTATGAACAGAAGAAACAAGGAATGTGAGAGCAATGCGATAGCGACAGCAAAACAAAACAAAAAAGAGATTTTGTTGTGAGAAATCAAAGCGCCGAGCGGCGGGAAAGCGCCATGAAAACGACGCGCAGGCCGGCGTAGACGAAGCAGCACGGTCCGAGGAAGTTGATGAGCATGAGGATAGACAACATGGCGAGCATGTCGCCTAGGTCTTCGGGAGACGAGGCGCAGGGGGAGGAGGATCTGACAATCCGAACAGTCATCGGCGTCGAGCGCCTTTTGGGTTTTGGATCATCGACGATCCAGCCGAGGCGGCGCCGTGTCTCCATAGGTGTGCGATACGCGCGACGCGGGTTGATGTCAAGTGTCTCGTTATCCCGCACGGGCGAGAGGAGATGACGACGCGCCCGCGCGAGGGTAGGCGGGTGTGAGGTGATGGGGGTCTGAGGTGGAGTCAGAGTGGGGGAGATGATGGGTTTGTGCTGTGCAAACGATCTAGATGAGCTGAGCCTGAGGTGGGTTTGGTATCGGAAGCTTACCGAGATAATGTGCTTATTGCCTTGAGCGATATAGGCGCGTAGTTCCATGACGCATTCAGCGTCCAGTAGCGCAACATCGTTTGTTACTGGAGTTACCTAGGAGCGGGGTCGTTAATAAAGGACGAAGATGGCGAGCAGGTGCACTCACCAACGTTGTTGTTGACGCAACAATGGTAGCGTCAACTGGGTCCACTACGTTGAAGTACATCGCGTGTGTGGACGGACGATGGGAGAAGGCGCAAATAGAATTCACTTGCAATGGGGAGTTCGGAGATGAGAGCAACTTCTGAGGTGTGTACAGACAGTCCACATTGCTTAAATGGCATGGGCCACCCAGCGGAGTTGAAATCACCCCTGGTATTGCCATTGTTCGACATTGTCGTGGATGAAAAAGGCAACACAGCGCAGCGAGCGCATTGGACACCTATTGTTCGCCTAACCGAGCAGCGTACTTTCTTTGTTCCCTGAGAAGAGTCATGTCTGAGAGCAAATGCCCAAGGAAACGAGATCCGAGGGTACTTGTGTCGAATGTGGAAGACAAAGGAAGGGGCCCTCGATCAAAAAGTCTCTTTTTCGAAAATAGCCTAAAACGGTAGCGTGGGAGTTGTGACCCCTAGATCCGCCACTTGCTATTATCACGTCGTGTCTGCGGGCCTCAACGTGATATTGAAGCGTCTACTGAATCAGTTAAGGAGAGGGCGAGTTCGGTACCGTAGCATGTATAGTGTAGTACGGACCGTGCTGTGTTCTGTAAGGGCTAGATGCACGTAAAAATATATCTATCTATCTACTGACCGTTTTTCCCAGACTTCCAAATTGCGGCGGACAACGTGCTTAGACGTGGGCCGTTTGAAAAAAGGGGTCGACGCTTTCTCTTGATCAGAACCCATAAACGAGAAGACGCGACTGAAACGCTACCCTAGTATAATAGGATCAGTATGGGTCTTTACCCAGTGAGGACCAGTTCGGAATACATGACCTAGAAATAGGTCAATTGGAAGTCACTGGCTTCTGCGTGTTCTGAACCGTCAGCACTACCGGGATTTGTGTAGCTTGGGCATTTCAGTGACTCGTGAGTTCTGGAGTGCCTAAGTTACATTTTTTGATTATTGCTGCTCGATGGAACTCAGCTCAGCCAGCATCAGACCTACGACCATGCTGATTTCGAATACATAGTAGAATTACAATGTACAGCTTGGTATACTATGCAAACGCAATAAAAAACCCTGAAATCGAGCGAGCGTAAGATACCACATTCATGAGTCATAGAAAAGTCCAAAAGAATGTTTCCGGTACGAGTCAAAAGTAAATACACTGAAAAGAATAAAAATCTCCTCTCATCTTGCATGTGTGGCGTAACTCGGCGGCGGCGGCGAATAAGTCCTCCCCATCGCAACATCACCATCCGACTGACTACCCGTCGCCGTATGATACGACAGACCCGTGGGTTCCGCTTCATGATGGTATCCGCGTGTTCGCGGCGTAAGCGGTTCCTCTTCTGGCGCGTATGGATTCGGGAGCGGCGCTCTAGATTGAGCGCCCGCAAACGTAGCCGTCCTAGGCGTAGACGACGAGTATGCGTACGCTGGCTCCGAGTAAGCTAACGCGGGTGATTGACGCGGTGATTGGCGGTGGGTGCCAGCGAATGTGGCCGTTCGAGGCGTTGAAGACGTGTACGCAGTCTCCATTGCAGGTGAACGAGTGTACGGTAATTGCGAAGGCGAAGAGGGATCATAGGAAATCGAATTGCCTCGCGTAGGCGACTGTCGATGTTGTAATTGTGCATCGGGGTACTGCGGGCGCGGGTATGAGACGCCGACGCCAGGCGATGTTCTAGTGTATCGCGCAGCCTCATCCGTACGTGGATAGACCATCGGTGTATCAGAATGACCCGACGACGACGTTTCGTCGGCCTCCTCCCGCTTTTGATAGCCATAGTTATTGCTTGGCTTGTATTCGTAGATATCGCTGTGGCTGGGGGATGGAGCATACACAATCTTCGGTGAAGTCGACCCGAATTGATGCGGCGAGGATGCAAATGGATACTGCGGTTTGGGAGACGTTAAGGGGATGTTGACCTCGGACGTAGAAGGTCCTGGAGAGTAGGCCTTCGCTACTTTAGCCTGTCTCGCCTTGCGGCGTTCATAGATTACCTGAGGCTTGACCTTGTTCATTTGTCGGTATATGTACCACATAGCGGCGATAGTGATGAGGAATGTAACAGCGAGCACCACATCCGAAATGATGCGGGATTTCGTATCAGTTGTCCCAGACGCGGATTGTTCGAGGATAACGCCAAGGTAGACAGTTATGAACTGTTTCGGGAGGGAAAGAATGGCGGCGATAGAAAAGACGATAATACCCATACCGCAGGTGGAGAAAACGGCGGTGGTGAAGTGTCCAGGAATAGCACTGAGACGAGCTATGAGGGCAATTTTGAAACCGCCCTCGCGGACTACTCTTGCTAGACATGCATAAGTTATTTTGGTGCGCTCCATCTTCTCTCCTCGAGCGCGGCAACAGTACTTGAAGGCGTAAAAGTTGCCCACTTCACCGAGGAAAGTTCCCGCAGCGACGATACCAAAGCCTATCCATAAGCCCCAGACGACACCGCATAGAACAGCGACGATTTCGTGGCCAAAGAGCGGTGGGAAGGAAATTACGAAGAGCACGCCTATCGGGATTAGGTAGCCAAATGAAAGACTGTCAACCTGATTAGCTCGATCCACTAGCCTGCCAGAAATCACGTACTCGTGCATCCAGCGCGTCACAGGTGTTAACCATTCGACAATCTGCTTGTGATACAGTGTCATGAGGGCGGTGAGAGTGCAGATAATGACCAGTGCAACATAATACCCTTTTGATTATTAGCATATTGTCGAGCACGGCGACGACCACTTACATATCCATTCTTTGCGTATCCAGAAACGCCACTTCCCGAGTGTCTCCCAGTCAAATGCGCCGGTTTTGAGCTCTTTCGCCTCGCTCGGTGTTGGACTTGGCGTGCGGCTGGCATCGCGCCTTGCCAGCGCCCCAGGACCTAGAGTAACGGTCGACGAAGAGCCATAACTGCCCGTCGGTGGAGGATAAGGGTGGTTGTTAACAGAAAGATTGGGTGTATTCCACGGTTCCTCAAAGGTGTGGCGGTGCCGGGGCTCGTATTGGGTCATAGCTGGAAAATATCTCGTCCAGCGAATGTCAGAATGTCGTGGAGAACGTCGGTCAACGACGGCGAGAACGTGTAGAAGGGTGTCGCCGACGTCGTGATGGTCGGAAGTTAACCTGTGATGGCACAGCCTTGGCATTGTTACCGTCGACAACGTCACTGAAATTTCCGTTTCTTCGTCGGCATCGTCCTAGGACATTAACGGCGAGCTCCATTCTCGTGGTCGTGGAATGTAGAGCACGATTTGTTCCATGGATGCTCGTCATTTCGTGTATATGCGCCGCCGGCCAGATTAGCGGCCACCGGAAATGTCTCAAAGTAGACTACTTTCAAATGCCTTGGCTGGTAGGTCAGCGACTACGCATATACGCGCGACGAACACGATATTCGATAAACGCATATATTCGTGTTGCGCGTGCGGTGTAGTCCTTGCAGCAAAGTTGATGTATTGAATGAAGTTCATCTTGAGAGTAGCAAGCTCAAGTCTTCAAAATTTCTACACGATCTCCCCCTCTCTACATTTACTTATGACAAGCTCACATTCTGACGCATATACCTCTTCCCCAAGTGTTCCCAAGCACAGGCAAATTTCATACAGCGACAAGAACTTGGAAGCTCTAGTTACCGGAAACGCACCACTTTGTCGAATTGTATGACCGATACCCTCTCTCAAGCCCTTGCCTCTGATACCGTGACAATGGCCACTCGGACACTCGGATATCTCCATCTCCAGCTCGCCCTCCTTTGGCAGCTTCGTGCTCTATTATTATAGCTTGTTCCAGATCGACGTTTGAGTAGCTTGCCTCGTACAGCTTTACTGGTATCTTCGTCTGCATCCTGCTCGCCCAAGACAACCTCAGGTTCTCGAGCCTGTTCCACATTAACATTTTCATCTGAGTATGGCCCGTACCGGTATTTTGGTCGGGGCTAGCGAACCGCAAAGATTTAAGACCGCGAGAGATTGTACTTGAGGGACTCCGCAAGCGATGAAGAGAGGAATGCATCCAAGAATCATCTGGAGGCAATTGTCCAGCTATAACGCGGGCGACAAGCCGTCAAGGTAGATGCGATGTCCTAAGTATATTGTGAGTACAAAGAAATATACACGGAGAGAAACTCACCGTGATGCTGATTGATAGCATCTGAGGGTACAGTAGATGTGGGCGTCATGTAGTAGAACTCATATGCAGACATACTGTAACCAGGAGAGCAATACAGATAGCTGTGTACAAGGATCTCAATGATGCTACGATAGGTCTCGAGGTTTGCACCAATACCGCTGACACGCACAATGTGAAACAGGATGAAGAAGGTATGCAGGTTGTTTTAGTGACCAGTGACCAATTGACCTGGCAAAAAGAGAAGGGCCCGAAGGGGTGATCCTGAACTGTGCAACAATATCAGAGCAGATACAAACTATTCAAAAAGAGATCAACTTAGGGTAAAGCCTTCTGAAGGAAGGAACTCACTTGTCTCTGCAACATAGCAAAGACTAGGTACAGCAATAAGCTTCAAACTCCCACCATACAGCACCCAGCAGCGCCAAACCTGCCTAGCAAGAAACGAATGAAGGGACCAATAACAAGTCTGCAAGAATAACATTGAATCCTCGAAGAACATCGATGACCAGCGACTCCGATGCCACAAGAACGAACGAGTTTGCCATTGGCAGATCGCATCATCCGTATGATAAAAGATGTCTTGACACGCGCGCCTTACTTACACTTCCTAATCGAACCGCATTACTATTTCGGTAAGACGGTAAGTCCGAGAGTTCGTCATCTTATACATCTATAGTACCCGCGTAGAATGAGATTGCGGATTACGGGTAGCGCTCACGATTTGGAGTGAAGAGACTTTCTATAGCCTGATCTCCGTCCCGGTCCTTACCAATAAGACCCCTCTGTGGCTTTGATGCAAGGCCCAAGACACGTTTGATGTGAGCTCAGAAGTTGTCTTCCGACAAATACTGCTTGAGGATATGTATGACAGTGAATCCGGGGGCGTCCAGCCCTCCTGTATGCGTATAACGCTGCAGAGCTCGACAGTCATCGTGCGCCAGCGCAAGTAGAGCTCTCATCGATGGCCAACACCCCATCTGGAGATATAGGGCGATGGCTCTCATGAAGATTGTTGCAATGTGCCAGTTCGGTCTACCAAAGTTGTTAGCGACGCGCATGCTACCATAACACAACGTACTGATATGTCGATTAGCAAGCCGGCCAGTCCCATTGCTCAGCTTTTCTGCCGTCTGGCACTTAACGTGGGTCGCTAAACAGAGTCTTCTTTTCCGATACGATGTGATTATCAGTTAAAGGTTCGTCGCGTCGTCCTGAGGGTAGCGCTAGCCGGAAAATACGATAGATGCAATGAAATGATTCTGAGACGGCGACGACGAGCTCGTAGCGCAGCGCAAGTCGAGACGAGAGTAACCTATGGTAATGGTAATGCAACAGTATAGGCGTCCGCCGTATGTCGCGCCAAGGGTATTGAAGTGCGGCTGGACCCAAGAGCTGACCTTAGGCGACATGGCTAATTTGTGGGTGTCGGGCGAGCTGCGGGAGACGCTTTGATGATGGTGGCAAGAGCAGAGGTCGGAGGCCGATCACCGTGACTTTGTCATTTTCGACCTGAGTACCATCATGTGCATTGTCAGCGACGACAATATGGGCTATGAAACGACATTCTCTGCTTACCATCGTCTAGAGCTGCCTTTCATATTGGATTAGACGGAAAGGCCTTTTGGTGGGTCTTATTGACTGGCATACATAATTGCTGACCTTCAACTGACCTTTGAACAGCATCTACTCATGAACTTGCAAACGGTCACCTGGTCATCATTGACACCTCTAAGCTCTCACACTCTCTCGCACTTTGCGCATCGGTAACGGAGATATTCGCAGTTCACCCGAATGACAGGAAGAATGAACGCCTTCGCATTGTGGGACAAATCTAGTCTTGGCTGGTCCGAGTGGTCGGCGCCGCTGCTCATGGTTTCGCAACTGTGGTGTCACGGTCTCTCAAAATGATGTCTTGTTCTGATAGACAATGGGGAACTCTTTTGGCATTACTTAGTTACGCTTGACTAAAGCTATGTCGCATTTCCTCAACCTCCGATTAAAATGCTCCTTTGGCCTGGCCTAATGGTGTATTATGAGCATACATAACAATCAAAGACCGCGCGTGCCACTTACTGGACCAACCTCACACAGCTTGAGCTCGTATCTCAAAACGATCATTTCATACGCCGTTCTGAGTTCCGCCAGCGCGAGAGCTTTACCCAAGCACGCCCTGTACATCAAATCAGTCATGTATCCGAACACCAAGTCGTCTTGGTAGCGTACATCGGTCCCTCGGAAAAGGGCTGAAACTCCCTCTTCTTCGCGTCCATGTTCCCATCGTCTTCCAGCCAGCGTTCAGGGCGGAAATCTTCTGCATCGGGTCCCCAGACGGACGCGTCACGACTGGCATATAAAACGGTGCGGCTACTGTCGTTCCCGGAGTCAGTGTCTGTCCGTATATCGTTAAGCCTTGTGGCGGAACAATGCGAGGGAGGCCCAGCCCGATGGTGGGTTGGATGCGCAGCATTTCGTTGACGCAAGCGTGGAGATAATCCCTCGAGGTGCCGCTAGTAAGTTCCTTGTGGAGTTTATCCTGAACAAAGGGATATGAGGCGAGCTGGAACAGCCCGGTCGCTAGAGAACTGCAAACATTGTATGAGCATCAATCGCCACCGGGAAACAAACACGGCTCTGACCTGGTCATTGTGTCTGACCCGGCAATCAGCAAACCCATCATAGCTGAGCGAGGACGGACGTGATCCTGCTTCAAGTTCCAGAATAGCGCATTCGGCCCAGAGCGATGTATCATCCTCATCGTCAGGTTTACTACATGTTGGGACGAGATCATCTGTTTCCGCATAGCGAGCTGTACCAACGGACGCCACCAGGATGGAACCATGGCTAAGTAACCGCGATCTGTGCCCTTTCGCTTAAGATGGAGATCGCTGGGACGTTGATGATTTCATCCAAATGGGCGGCATCTTTGGGTACGGCGACCGTGTCCTCGCCCGCATTGATCAGTCCCCACGGATTATCGAAAAGGAGCGCAGTCACCCAGTCCATAGCAAGGTAAGCACACCCTGTGAAAGGAACGCGTCAGATGACAGCGACTTTAAGATGTCAAGACGAACACGGAACGCAGTCAAAGCCTTCTTTAGGCATGTGCTCCCACTGGTCGAGCATCGCGTTGACGAATTCCTTCATCCGTGGGGTGAAGTCCGAGATCACCTTCCCGGTGAAGATCTGCGACATGTCCTTTCGGATGGGGGCGTGCTGCGCGCGGTTCAGCGTTGAGAATATGCTGCGCGACCCGTTGGCCATGAAACCGTCGTAAAAGTCGGCCTTGAAGACGCCGTTGGTGCGAGGACCGTAAATCTCCGACATGGCGCCTGGGGCGGAGAAGGATATCTCGCCTGGAGAGATGCGTACGATGGGACCTGAAAAAAGTTTATGTCCATTATCATTACTGATTCGGCGGTGTAGACTGACCATATTTCTGATGAGTTTCCGCAAGGATTTCGGAGTACCGACCACTGCAGAACGTCCAAAATTTCCAAGCGTACGAGAACTTGGCGAGGAATGGTCCTGGGTACCTCCGCAGAGAGAAGCGGTCGATGTAGTACGGGACGACGTGGAAAGCAAAGAAGAGCGCAAAGACAACCTCAATAAGCATGATGCAATAGTGCGAGTGGGATGGTTATCACCAAGACGTTTTCTAACCGGCTTTTAAGGTGACGGTCGACTCCAGAAAAGCTACTGGCGGAGAAATGGCTAGTGTTCGCGTAAGGCAGATTGTGCTCGCTGCTGTATGGAGGCACCCGTACATTTAACCATGGCATCTGAGAAGACGTCAACTATTATTAACGTGAGAAACAGACCAGATTGGGAGGCATAGGAAAGCGTTAACCTCTTCTTTACACGCACAATAGAACGTGGTATTGCCACTGCGCTATGCGTGTCGCAGCCACCCCAAATTGAGAGACATTCTGGGTGTAGTGGAGGTCGAAAAGAGATCGTTGAAGATCGGGCCGGGTAGACCAGGTGACTTTCATAACCTCACCGTTGCCCAATAACCTTCACGCGTACATTGTCCCGTTCTACCACTGAATACTAGCTCGGCAATTTATTCCCCGATGACTCATGATTCAGTGCATTCGAAAGGTGCTGCCCAACGCAAACATGCGAGCCAAGGCAAACGGTTATCTAGTCCACTAAAATCAATTCGAGGCGTACGAAACCCTCGGGATCTCATGTCTAATGACTTGTCAAAAAAAACCAGAAAGAACACGAAATCCTTGTACCTTTGAAAGTCATAGTAGACGCTGAAAAAATGTATGTGAACATGTCGGGCGATGATTCTACAGCAGCAGTGGCAGCCTGGAATTGAGCGCGGGACGTGACAGCTCCCGCGAGAGACCGCGATTTCGTCATGGTTCCCGGAGCCAGCGCGTCGGCACCACCCTCGAAGCTCGTCGCGTCGTACAGATTCTTCATTCTATTGTGCCTTGTCGCAAAATGCGCCATACATTCCGGGAAGCGAGAGACTCGGAGTCAATGCCGGAGGTCGTCCTCTGAAGTGAAAAGACTGAGCTAAGAAAGAGCCCTCTGCATGTCCAGAATGTAAATGTCATTGACTAGGACGTACCTTTTCCGGTGTCGACTCCGTCGTCGAGGATTAAGAATACCATTCCGCTGTGGTAGGCAGAATTCGGCGCGAAAGTGGCTCTTGAAGGACGGGCGCGCTGTCGACCCCGCGACTCTGCTTGCTTGTTGAAACACAGACAGTGAAGAGAAAGCCATTGAACGATGAGGTCTTTAGTGTTGTTGCTGGTGATATTGCCGTGTACGTGAGGGTGTGGCGCGTCCAGCTGGTGGTGCTGGTGCCGTCGCACTCCTCATTGGCCCGAACGCCCCCGTCGTGTTTGAACGTAAGCGCCACGCAATGTTTAAAGTGTAACCACAGCATGAATTATCAACGTTCAGCCATACACGGAACCTACATGGCCAACACGTACGACTTTTATAAGCCGAATCTATGATGCATGTTTGATAGTTGCGAGAAAAGAACCATAGCAGGATTTCGTATACCCCCGAGGGGTTGCTGGAGAATATTTGGCCGGGTGCGTATACTCTAGTGTTTCGACCGCAAATTCACATAACGGGTCACGGGGGTCTTTGAAGTGAAGCTATATATACATCATAACGGGTCACGGACCACTTTGGTCAGGCACGAGCCTCCAAATAAGGAAATTTCAGGTCCCGCTATAAGCGGAACTGTCCAAAAAAGGCAATTTAAGGGTCTGTGAAGCTGTTCGCTGTAACTTCAGACCATAATGGGTCACAGGCTGTGAAGTTACGGTTGAAACGCTACAGTAATCTGGATAGTGTTGATGTGAAGTATAGGAGGAAGTATGTGCGAGCTCCGGTTGTATGATTTCGTATAGGCCTCAGTATTAAACATCGTTTAAAGACAATGTTTTTACATCTTAGTAGGTCTTTGGTCGGACGGTGCCACCACCCGATTTCGAGAGGTGACGAATTCACCACAGAGTAATTAGCGCGTCGTCGTTAAAGGCTTTGAAGTTTGGACGCGTGAATGGCCCGTGAGCGTCCAAGTCACCTCACATGGCACAACAATGTCACACGCTCCTTAGCCAGGTAACCTGACCTACTAGTACATATGAGCAAGCGTCGATACAGGTAGGCCAGGTAAATCGGAGTTTAAATTTGGCGTGAACATGTCGTTGGAAATTCGCAGAGATCAGTCCGACTGCCTATATGCCGTATAAGGAAATAAATTCTGCAGCCTTTAAGGCGACGTTCGTCGTAGTAGTATACAGGTCGCTTTCAGTACGCACAAGCATGCCAGAATGACTTTATACATGTAGAAGATATATTCCAAGTAAGTAGTGACTTTAAAACCCCGTTATGTCCGTTGAAACCTCCATCTGTCCACCGGTAGTCTGATAAGCTGATCAACACGCTATGCGGCCATTCCTGACGAGACTTGTCCATCTGATCCCTCTCGAATCAGCCCTCCAACTCTTCCACCCCTCTGGAACGTCATAGTATGATTGAAAGCTGGGATAACATTGTCTACAAGACTGCTAACTGAGAGGCAATCAGCCAAGAGGCTGAGGCAGAGCTGGTTTGGGACGTCGTTGGCATCAACAGGCGCAATTGCAAGTCGGCGATGCTCGTGACAGTGCGCGTGTAACATAATACGCCGCCTGGGGTTGGAGTAAATCACAGAGGCGCATTTAGTTAAGTTATCATCAGTAAATAGTTAAGAATTAGTGGAATATACGTACTCTTGTCATTTGGGACCTCGAGTGGACATCACAGACAAGTTTGTTGCGAGACGTTAGAATTGGCGGAAAGAATTTATTTCCTTATACGGCATATAGGAAGTCGGACCGATCTCTGCGAATTTCCAACGACATGTTTACGCCAAATTTAAACTCCGATTTACTTGGCCTACTGTATCGACGCTTGCTCATACTATCCCTGGGTAGGTAATACAAAACGGGTAGGCTTTACAAAATCGGGTCTGCACATCTTCCTCGCTACTTTCTGCCCAATATAACCTTCGGGATATTGAATTCTAGCATTGAATTGACTGTGGATTTTTTTTCGGCGCAGAAAAATGAGCTTGCTACACTGAAATACCTCAAACAATACTCAAAATCACACAAATCAAGGTAGTTCGAGCAATATCAGCCTGCACTGAGCCCTATAAATTACAAGAAATTCTGAGAGTGTGCTATCAAGCTCATAGGTGATCCTCGACTCGTTGCCCTGGTGGTCTAGGATGTTGGGGTTGTCATTGTGAAAGAGGGAGCGGGAGCGTGACGGAGGGCGATGTCCCACGATGCCGTTCTTCATTCTCCGACGCTAGACGTATAGATCGCATGCTTGCTGCTTGACAACCGAAGGTTCCGCACGCCTCGGCAACGACGGCAAATCGTGACTACCTGTGACCAGGGTTTTGTAAATCCTACCTTTCGACCTCGTCGCACCGGTATCGCTTTGCTACTGCAAGAGCAGCTCTTTCTCCCCCAACCAAAGGCATCACTCAAGAGAATAGAAGGTCTTTAACAACATCCGGTGTATCCGATGATTTTTAGCCTTCAAGATCCACCTCTATTCACGCCCGAGTAGATTTTTTGTATTACCTACCCAGGGATAGTACTAGTAGGTCAGGTTACCTGGCTACACGCTCCTTTGCATTTGACCACCATGTAAGTTAGTTTCTGAAGTTTGAGCTTCTATGATACGGGTACGCATGAGAGCCCGCGCCCGCAGGTTATGATTTTCCTCGTGTGACTGTCTTTATTAATGCTACCTCACCAACCGGAATACTCTAGACGTCAACGCCAAAATCGCGGGTTGTTCATTTATCATAACCGCCACGAGAAATAACCGCCTCCAGGCCATCTTCGACCGATATAGCTCTGTGTAGTGCAGAGGAAGTAATACTCCTGGGATACGGAGGACTGTCGAGGACTTGTTGACCTCGTGTTGCGCACAAAATGTTCCAGCGGTGATGGATGTAGCCACAAAATCATGTTTTTCGGGTATGCTTTCTTCGGGACTCATATCTGAAAATATTTGATCTGACAAGATCTATCAGTAGCTCCATACTACAGGTGCAAACGCCGTGCCACTACTGGGAGTCCAGCAGCTGCACGGAACCCTTACAGCAAACGCTGAAGCGACGGAACATTGTGCATGATATCAGCATCGCAATGCATGAAGGCATGAACAGCTAGACCGTCTCCGACGAAAACATTCCGTGATGGGTGCCCCCTCTCCCACCTCGATACTATCGTACGCGACGCGTCGTTCCGTCTTAGCCGATCATTGAAGGTTCTCGCGTTGTGGCTATACTAATGCTTCCGGCCACGAAGTCGCCCTCAAACATGTGGTGACTGCACGAGCTGATCAGAGTAAAAAACCGTGGGTGTTCGCATCCACCACTAGCACTATACCGCATCTGCGCGAATCGATCATCTGTCGCTGACACTCGCCATGTCGTTTGACCCCGGATCTATCGTAACGCTCATCCAGACCTGCCAGACGCTGTACGACTACTATAGGGATATCAAGCAGTCGTCCGTGGAACGGCGCCGGCTTCTCGATGAGGTCGCCTCTCTGCAATCGGCGCTGGAGGCGTTGCAGAAATTAGCAAAAGTCGGCGACCCGGCTTCGGCGGAACAGCTAGCACAGCTGCTAGGCCCATCGCAACCTTTCTATGCAGCGCTGCAGAAAACTCTTGCTGACGTCGAGACCGTGCTGCGGAACGGAGTGCCCAAGTCAACGGCCAAGAGGTGGAAGGTTCTATGGGGACGGCTGTTTGCTGCGCTCTGGTGGACAGCCGAAAAGGCGGAGGTCAAAGCTTTGCTCTGTGACCTTGAGCGTCAGAAAAGTCGGATTCTGATTGCTCTTCAACACGATATATTGTGAGTATTGTAGCTTGTATTTTGCCATGCTTACTCTTTCGTAGTCAAAAGCAGAACGATGTGAAACATCACCTCAGCAGTGAGTAGCTTGGTTTTTGTAACCCTTCATTATTGGATACTGAGACATTTAATAGACGAGGATCGTCTAAAAATAGCGGCGTTTATATCCCCTAGCGACTTCGCCGGTCACCGTATAAATCTACTCGAGGAGAGATTGTCGGGGACGGGGACATGGATGCTACAACACCCCGATTTCGTGGCATGGCGGGATAGCGGAGAGGCCTCAAGGACATTGTGGTGTTACGGCCATCGTGCGTGAACTCTACCACTGGCGCAAGTCAATACTGACGAACAGTTACAGCTGGTGCTGGGAAATCCGTCATGGCGTGAGTTCACTTTGCGGTGTACAATACCCAAATTGACCTATGTTTTCGCAGAGCGCTTATCGTCGACCATGTGCAATCCACATCCAACGTTGTACTCTCAGTGTTCTGCAGATACACATCGGACAACCTCAAGACCCCGTTTCATGTTCTCCGCGGCTTGCTTAGACAGCTCATCGAGAAGACGACAAACGTTCCATCCACCATTTGTGACCTATATTGGACCAAGACCACTCCCAACCCAGACACACTCCCTGTATTCCTTGCCGAAGTGGCAGCGGTCCAAGCGCGACCCATCTACATTGTACTTGACGCACTTGACGAATGTAAGATTGCCCTCGACCTTCTGCGTGCCATCCAGCAGCTCGGGCCATTGTTTCGCATCCTCATCACTTCCCGCCCAATTTTTCGAGAGATCCAGGAAACCCCATCCATTCAGATTCGCGCTTCGAATGATGATATCCTCATTGCCGTCAATACAACGCTGTCGAAGCTCAAGCACGCTTGGTTGGACGAGACGCTGCAGGATATGGTAAGAGTGCAGGTTGTCGACAAGGCCGATGGTATGTTCCTCTTGGCCTCCCTGCAGCTTCGCGAATTGGAGCGCGACGTTACCTGTCAACGGGACGTTGTTGTGATTTTGCATTCCCTACCACGCACTTTGGACGAGGCGTACAAACTGACATTCCAGCGAATCCGCGATCAGGGTGTACGGATGAACAAGTTGGCATGTGGCGTCATGGCTATAACTCCGATGTTCAGTGTATCGGACGAGAGCATGTTTATGAAGATACGGCATCTACTTGCGGAAGGAGACAGCACGAAATGGCCCGATATGGAAACTCTTTTGTCATGCTGCCATGGCCTTGTCGATATACGGAATGGTCTTTTTGATTTTGTACGTGGGTTGTCTCGTCGTCTACTCAATGGAGGAGTGAAGATAACATTCTTGCTAGATTATTCCATGTACGAGTATACTACTGCTCGGTGGTCAGAACTCTTTCCGGAAAACCCCAAACGATTCATGGTCTCTCTTTATTTGGGATATTCTGCCCTGATATCCGGCGTTCGCACAGAAGTGCCTTCCGAAAGAAGCCCATTCAGTGTCTTCTGTTGGTTCTCTATACTAGTGTACCTGCCACAACCGGAGGCGCTCATTCAGGTCATCCGGCTCCTGTCAACTCATTCCGTCGTTACGTCGCTTCTTGAGTGCAACGCCAACCTTGCACCTTTTGCTCATGATCCTTTACTGATCGCATCTCATGAAGGATATCAACATGTAGTTCGATATATAGTGCGGACTGCACCTCCCAATGTACACCGATGAAGCAATCCGTGCTTCTAGATGGCATCACGATCTACATCATCCTTGCTTTGGTTTGGATGTATACTGTCATCTCATAAAATGGATCAATGCGCGGCAGGACATGCGAGTGGTCAACGATGAAGTGATAGTTGTGGTAGATCCAAATAGAGATGAAGAGGTGTCAAGGTGATTTTCTGTGTGTGTCGGTTGCTGTGACTCGCACGTACTGATGAATCCTGTTCAGTCCAGTGATAGATATCAAGGACGACGAAACATCTCCAGACAGCGCTTTAATTCGGCTCGAAAACTAGCCTGGAGTGAAGCGGCGACGGAGACCGGACTTCTTCGCCTCCCTCCATGACTTTGAGGTTGTCGCGCGCGTCAAGATATGAACACGTACGAACACCTACTCCCTCCTTCTGAGGAGATGCGATCTGTACCTTTCAATTGTTTCTTCTCTTCTAATTGTCCTCGTATGTTTTGCAAATTTCGTATTTTGTTCTGTACTATGCTTTCATCTTGCTCTACCACGGTCTATACTGTACATCATGGTATCTGTTTACGCTCCGAAAAGTCATATCTGACGTTGTGTGTATTCCTAACGGGAAATGCGCTACGAACTTGAGTCAAGTCGAGCGGTATTACTATGAATGAGTAAGAAGCCATGCTCTTGAAAAGTCTTTATATCCGTCGAGGACATTTCTACTATTGAGCATATGCGTGTTCTCATTGCACAGTGAGAACGTTATGGAAACCGGGACACGACATGCCCAGGGGCCAGCGTCGCGTTCTGGTCGCGTTCACACGATTAGGGGTTTGCTCCTGCCACATCACCGCCCTCCCTTTGTACTTGAATCCACGGCTTATGCGCACCTTGGTCCTGGTTCGCTTAGCTTTGCCATCAAGCGCGCTGATTCCAGGACTTGTCGGGGACATTCGCTGTCCCAACAGCTCACGATGGCATTAGAGATCTTGATTTATGCACCCACAACGCCAGCGCTCTGTCGCTTTCTCCCCGCACTATAGCTCAATTCTGTCTTGACAGCAAAAGCTGCAAATTGTAGTAAACGACGCTGGAATCATCGCTTCGGTATCAGGCCGCGTTGACCTCTTTAAGGAGCTATTACTGCCAGGCTCTCTTCAGTCTTTCATTATTTACCGCCAATCCTGACACCATATAAAGCTTATGTGCTGGGACACTACCCCAAAATTTTATCCTCTCCCAGAATCGACATCTCAACACCTTCACGGATGGCTCTTGTGGAGCTACGGATTGAAGATTCGGAATACCGATTGGGTACGCTTCCACCATTTGCACACCGAAGACCCTGGTTCTGACAAGATCTTAGTTTGCTGGATTCTACATGAATGCTTAGAGACCGTTTGCCAGCCCTGATACATCCTGTTCCGTCAATAAGGATACTCTCATTCGCCCCAATTGCTGTGCCGGAAGAGCCTGTCGCTATACTTAAATACTTCCGGGCGCGAAGTCGCCTCAGTCATGTGGGGATTACAACACGAGAAAACCCGTGGGTGCTCAAATCCACAACCAACACCGTACCGCCTTCTGACTGCTCAACCTTCCCTCGGTCAACTCACCATGTCGTTTGACCCCGGATCTATCATAACCCTCATCCAGACTTGCCAGACGTTGTATGACTATTTCAATGATGTCAAGCAGTCGTCTGTGGAACGGCGCCGGCTTCGCGATGAAATTCTCTCTCTACAGTCAGCGTTAGAGGCGCTGCATAAATTGGTGAACGTCGATGATCCGGCTTCGACAGAGCAGCTGGCGCAGCTGCTGGACTCATCGCAACCATTTCATGAAGCACTGCGGAAAACACTCACCGACGTCGAGGTTGTTTTGAGGAACGGAGTACCCAAGCCAAAGGCCAAGAGGTGGAAGGTTCTATGGGGACGGCTGTTTGCTGCGCTCCGGTGGACAGCTGACAAGGCAGAAGTCAAAGCTTTGCTCTCTGACCTCGAGCGCCAGAAAAGCCGGATTATGATTGCCCTCCAACATGATATGTTGTGAGTTGATTCGATCTCATATGCCCCAATATTCATTCTTCTCAGTAAGAAGCAGACCAATATGGATTATCATATCAGCAGTAAGCAACTTCTAGCTATTCATTATCGGAGACTAAGGCATCGGCTAGACGAAGAACGCCTATGTATCGCCGTGTTTATTTCCCCGAGCGACTACACCGGTCATGGCATAGATCTACTTGAGAAAAGATTGTCGGGGACGGGGATCTGGATGCTACAACACCCCGATTTCGTGGCATGGCGGGATAGCGGAGAGGCCTCAAGGACATTGTGGTGTTACGGGCATCGTACGTTCTTATAGCTATGGTACAAGTTGGTACTGACAAAGAGTTACAGCTGGCGCGGGAAAGTCCGTCATGGCGTTAGTTCACTTCGTGGGGTATAGTATCCGTATTGATCTCTGTTTTCGCAGAGCGCTTATCATTCACCATCTGCAATCCAGATCGAACATTGTACTCTCGGTGTTCTGCAGGTATTCATCGGAACAATTTATGACCGCGTTTCCTGTCCTTCGGGGCTTGCTTAGACAGCTCATCGAGAAGACGACAGACGTGCCAACCACCATTTGTGATCTGTATTGGACCAAGACCACTCCCACGCCAGACGTACTCCCTGACCTACTTGCCGAGGTGGCAGCGGTCCACGCGCGACCCATATACATCGGCCCTTGACGAATGCCACATCGGGATTGACCTCCTACGCGCCATACAGCAACTTGGACCCTCATTTTCCGTCCTCGTTACTTCCCGTCCAATCTTTCGAGAGATCCACGAAACCCCATCCATTAGGATTCGCGCTTCGGACGAGGATATCCTCGTTGCTGTTGATACAACCCTTTCGAAACTCAAGCATGCTTGGTTGGACGAGAAGCTGAAGGAAACAATAAGAAAACAGGTTGTCGATAAGGCCGATGGCATGTTCCTCTTGGCCTCTCTTCAGCTCCGGGAATTAGCGCGCGACGTTACCTGTAAACGTGATGTCATTGCTATTCTAGATTCCCTACCACGTACTTTGGACGATGCAGCGAATCCGCGAACAGGGTGAACGGATGTACGAGCTGGCGTGTCGTACACTGGCTCTGCTCGCATTACTACAGATGTTGTTCTTGACAGATGCGCAACATCTGCTTTCGGAAGGAGACATGTCTCAATATCCCGATATCGACACTGTTCTGCAATGTTGCCATGGCCTTATTCAGAGGAGCAATCTTTATAGACTTGTGTTTGTACGTGTGTGATCTTATCGGCTACTTTTATGTAATTGGACGGAACTCTTTCCAGAGAATCCCAACCGATTCAAAGTCTGTCTTGAATTGGGATATTCTGTTCTGACAACCGGTGCTATTCTGACAACTAGTTTACGGCAAGTACCCGCTGGGTATCTTTCGTTGGAACCTAATAGTAGGCAAAATGAGCCGACCGGAGGAGCTCAATCAGGTCGTATCGCTCCTCTCATCTCCTACAGCCATAGCATCGCTTCTTGCATACTACGATGGCATTGCACCATTTGTCCACGATCCGTTACTAATCGCATGTTATTCCGCGTATCGGAATGTCATACAATATATCATACAGACCGCACCTCCAGATGTGCAGCGCTTCAATGAAGCGCTCCGCGTCTCTAGACTCTGTAGAGAATTCATCAACGAGCGACCGCACGTTCGAGTGAACAGCAACGGGGTGGTGGTAGCTGTGGATGCGATGGAGGGGAAGGGAATCAAAGGTCATCACACATGTCCGTTATTGCAGTCGATTGATTCTTATTGTTTTAGGTTGACAGAAACTTCGGCGTCCCAATAAATTGGCCACACAACTAGCTAGGTGTATTGGCGATGGAGGCGAAGAAGTGGTGGCACGGCTGGACGAGCCATTCATGATCATGTTGCCAGACAGCATCGTTGGTCTGACGTGATTCGGCACGCTGCGGTAGTAGCACCGTATTTTGACACCACGAAGTGCTCGCGGCCAGAAAGTAGACGTATCTGGCGCCGACCGTTTGTACAACTCGTCGAAATCTCTCATCGCGCGTGTCATTCCAAAATTACGCTTTTACATACTTCAACTTCTCGCGTCGCTGATGTGCCATCGTTAATGTAAAATTGCCTTATTGCGTTACTTATATCCATGTCTGCCCTTATTACCTTAGAAAACCTCAATGATTCTGCTCCCAGTTAGCGGAATGAAAAGCTGCAGCCACTGATTGTGGATTGAAGTAGGTGCTCATAGACCACGGCCCGAGCCTGCCGAGACCACTCGTCTTGCTTTCAACCATGACGGTCACTAGCACATAGCGTATAAATCCACAGGCTACAGGCTTTGGGAGGCAGATCTCGGCCTTGGATCCCTCACCGCGACGCGTCGACTCCCAATATCTCTGTGTGCGCCTACTGTAGTCCTCGCGATATCAGACAATGCGCGACTTTTGTGGCACTGTGCGGTAATTCACGCTCATGTTCATGACCAGCATTTCAAATGCTGGTCATGATACCTTAATGGCAGCCGCAGGCCGCAGTCTATGCACCTTCTCCCCGAGAAACAATTCTCCTGACTGTCAAGTTCCCGATGCAATCACATGAAAATGTGCAATGGGCGACCCCACGAGAAGCGCAGACAGTTCACCTGTACGCGCAGCATAGCCTTGGGAGCCGGTTATCTTCTAGGCAGTCTCATTTATCTCCAGCTAGTGACCACGCTTCGAACCGCACGTCCTGGTGCTCTCATGTGCGTTGCTGAACTTTATCATTTATTCCACGTTCGCTGATACACCAATCTAGGAGCAATGTTAACAGTTCCCTTCGAAAAATCATTCCCACACCAAAGAGCGCGTTGCGAAGCTTGGCCGTTGGTTTGCACCATACGCAGTGACATCGGTATCTGTTGCTTCAATAACAACGATATTCTGCGCATGCATTCGATTTTCTCGCGTTCTCTTCACGCTCACGCGTTAGGTTTCGTAACCTCTGGCTTTCCCAAGTAACCGTCGTCTGGAGTTCAACCCGGTCTATTTCACATTTACTCGACCAACTCCAGGACGAATCCGTGACCACATGGATTGACTTGGCCTGCTACATTTGTAACATTCTTCTCAACAAACATCATGCTAGTTGCCTGACCCCACCCAACATTAGGCAAGACAGACGCATTATCTACCTAACAACACATACATTTGACTCTGTGGCACCTGCCTCCATCGTACGCATTACTTCTCACACTCTTTGGAAACCGTCGTCTGTTTTTCAGCGTTTATGCCCGATAGCGCCACACGCGCCTATGAGCTATCGGTTCGCGGATATTGTGTGGTATGCTAATTGCCCTAGTAACCCTTCCTTGACAATCGCTAAAACCTCGATTGAAAGACGTGCAGCACGACGTTTATCCTTTGCAATCTTCGCCCCGAGAACATCTTGGTCAACTGATTCTGTCATTCCGAGCAATCACCATCCAACGCTGTATGTCTGAGGGAATCTGCAACCTCTTCGAACTGTTTTCGTCTTCTAGGTAAGCTTGCGTACCCAGACCCATCCTGAGTCCGATAGGGAAAGCGAGTCACAGGATCTACTCTGAGTAAACCTCGCCCGCCGCCATTCCTTTGGCGATCTACTTCGAACGATGGGAAGATGGAAGTCCAAATGGTCATTATATCCGCTCTTTCTGAACATTTGGGGTGAGCCTTACTGTATACGGCTGGTCCCGTGCGCTTATTTCGTGCGTAGCGATATTACATGTATTCAGTTTCCTCTAGAACATCAGAACACCATTCAATAAGCCGTCGCACGAGGCGTTTTCGGAGACCTGAGAGATTTAGTCAAGGATTCGACAGGTATGTGTGAGAGACCGTTGTTTGGGAGTTTTCTTGCAGTGTAGTATGTTGACTCTACAGCTTGGAGACAACGGTCAAGAGGAGTCTTGCTCAAGGTAAAGAGGCGGACCCTGCGGACTGAGAGAGGAAGTCACCTGCGGAACTAAGAAGAGAAGGCGCGACGCGTAACCAAACCAGTCGCGTAAGTTATTGCACCCAGGGCCAATGTATTGGCCTCAACTTCTCTGGATCGGAATCCGTTCACACAAAGGGTTCTGCGCCTGTCGGCATTGACCCAGGCCCTCTAAACGCCGTCACCGCGTGAGCCAAGGGGTACGCTCGCACACACATACGCCGGCTAGATCGCCAACGATATGTCATGGATATGTCAAGGACTGAATTGGAGGAACAAACTTTGATTCTGGACCTACAATCATCTTCGTGCCGTGCAGAAGTGAACAAAGCTAAGACTGTCGTGATTTTCAATTCGCGAGAGTGCAGAGCCAAGTATAGCACTAAGCACATGCATATGATAGCGATAGGGCCGAGGTGGTAATAGTTGGGCATGGTAAGCTTGCTATCTGTTCGCGGGTACACGAGGGCGCTGATGGCTGAACAGTTCTTCACTACACATCCTGATTGAGAAGAATCAGTCCAGACGTCGCAGGCAGCCGCAATTAGTTTGGTCTTGACAGGGATCGTTGAATTTGCGGCGTCCAATTCGACCGGACCTGATGCTGTGTGGGTTAAGCCGCGGTGGGGTGGAGTGAATAAATAGATAATGCTAGTGCTGATGCGGCGCCGGAGCACATGCAAAAAACCTCCAGAGTTTCTGTGCGTACACCAAGTTCTCATGGTTTCTTGCCCAGCTGATGGGAGTGCTGTCGATAGGGCAACCAGAATGAAGACACAGGCGGGACGGCGAAATGAGATTCAAACTGTGGTGACGGTTCATTGAAGGAGAATTGATTTTAATAATCAAGGTCGGCCGCATCGGGGGCGTGTGTCGCGTTGGCCGATACGTCGGGTTTTTGCGGTGCCCAATCGGAACCATGTGCCAGTGGAAGATTGGTTAGTCGTTGATGCACATGCTTCTGATCGATTTTGATTCTCCGGATCCATCAACCTTCGATCGGTATAGGCTAAAATACAAGTATCACGGATGGCGCCTTATCTCTCCTTCTCCCCACTCACTTGTTGCTGGGCACCATGGTCAGCTTTTTAGACCGCCTGAATGCTCAGGTCAGTCCGCTCCGCTCGTCGTGGGTACAGCGCTGAAACATGTCACGGTATAGGTTGCGGACTCGTTTGTTGGAAGGTGGTTTCGCCTAGAGGGATGCGGCCACCCGAAGGAGCGTATTGGATCACGGTTCACGGTGTGTACTGTTCTTGTATCGACGCGGCGCGACCTTTACTAGCAAGCCCGCAGACCGAAATTCGTGCAGGACTAACAACATGGGTACGCTGCTTTAAAAAAAATTGCTGCGCTCCGGAGGCTAATGAGATTCTCGGGATTACAGGCTGCTATGGCGTACATTGTATGGCTTTCTTCACGTCCCCTCATACGGCCCGTTCACCCAACGTCAGATCTCTGTCAATGCATCCATTCTATCCGACTCTGGAGGAACCTGTGTATGTACCGCGGCGGATCTCTGTGTTGCAGACGCGGAGTACCTCAGCTGCGTCAACGCTGTGCGCAACGACTTGATCACATCAACGGCGGCGATATCTGCCCTCTCCTCCTTCCTTCTGGGTCTACTGGCCAACCTTCCTGTTGGTATGGCGCCTGGTCTCGGTTTGAACGCCTACGTAAGTGCAATGAGCTTTGATACGCCGCGTCTTAATCTCCGTCTAGTTCTCGTACTCTGTCGTCGGTTTCCACGGTTCTGGCCTTATCACGTACCAAGAGGCTTTGGCTGCAGTCTTTTTGGAGGGATGGATCTTTCTGATCCTTTCTCTTCTTGGTCTGCGTCAATGGCTCGTCCGCATAATGCCGCAATCGCTGGTACTTGCTGTCGGAGCTGGTATTGGGATGTTTATTGCGTGCGTTCGGGCTTTTTGGATTTATAGACGTCTAATTTACCTGCACGCTTTAGGTTCATAGGCTTGTGTAAGGCTCGCGCATGCATTGATGATAAGGTATACTGATGATGATTCCTGGTGTAGCTCCTTCTGGTCTTGGCGTCATCGGTGGTGACACCACGAACTTTGTCGGTTTGGGCGGCTGCAAGGCAGAAAATTTCAGTGTGGATTTACCCAATTACTGCGAGCGCGGTGTCCTCCAGAATCCCACCATGTGGCTCGGTATTTTCGTCGGAGGGTAAGTCAGATGTGTATAGCAATTCAAACATCTCCCTGACTAAAACTTTGAAGCATTTTCACCGTTCTGATGATGATGTACCGAATTCGCGGCGCGATCCTTATTGGAATCTTCCTGACCTCGATCATTTCTTGGCCACGCCCCACCTCCGTCACCTATTTCCCCCACACGGCAGCTGGAGACGAGCTCTTCAACTTCTTCAAGAAGGTTGTCACATTCCACAAGCTGGAGAAGGTTGGCAACGTGATTGATGTAGGCGTTCGTTTTTGCGTAAGGAACGGTGTTGAGCTGATACCGCGCGTAGTACAACTACTCAAACGGGCATGTCTGGTATGCCCTCATCACATTCCTATATGTCGATATCCTAGATACAACTGGAACCCTCTACTCCATGGCACGTTTTGCTGGACTTCGGGACGAAATCACCTTGGACTTTGAGAACTCGACAATAGCGTACTGCGTTGACGCCTTCTCTATCAGCATGGGTGCGCTGGTTGGAACCAGCCCGGTTACGGCTTTCATCGAGAGCGCCACTGGTATTTCTGAAGGAGGCAAGACCGGTATAACGGCCATCATTACAGGTCTCGCGTTCTTCGTGTCCGTCTTCTTTGCGCCCATCTTCGCCTCAATTCCGTCTTGGGCTACGGGAGGGGCTCTGGTCATTGTTGGATCTCTTATGATTCGTAATGTTCGCGACATCAACTGGGATTACATCGGCGACGCTGTCCCAGCTTTCCTCATAATCCTCATTATTCCTCTAACTTACAAGTGGGTCACTCAACGCGTCTTCTTTCTCCACTAAATCTCTTTTTTCAGCATTGCGTACGGCGTCATTGCTGGTGTCATTTCGTACATGCTGCTGAACGGAATCCCCTGGTTCTTTGGAAAAATCTCCGGTGGCCGTTTGGTCCCTCCGAATATCGATGCTTCAGAACCATGGGTGATTCCCCCTGGTGGAATTGTGCCGCCATGGATGTACGTTCGCGTATCTTTGTCTGTGGGTTGATTCATTCTGACCAACTCCTTTAGTCTCAGGCTCCTTGGTCGCGAACCGGCGACCTACGGCCACGATCACGAGTTCGACGAGCGCCCAAGGTCTGATTCGGCTTCGCAAGAGCATGTCACCAGCAAGGTGCCGAGCATGACCGAAAAGTAACCTCCACCTACACCTACCACATAGAAAAACCCGAACTTCGTACATCTCTACCCACCATTCGCTCTTCTTGTTGTCTGGTCTTGGTGCAAAGGTCCATATTTACCTCGCCTAAGTAGGCGGCTTGTACTGTTACATCATTGCTAGTTGTATTGCTATCCCATTGTTACCTCACCCTCGTCGCTCGTTACTCACCTTCGTCGCTCTTTAAACGCAATGCACAACATACTACTTGCACCTGCATTCCAGCTGAGTCGATTCGATTTCTAAATGGCGACGACTGACGCGACCAATGTGGAGACTGATATTAAATTCTGGATGAATGGTTCCACGTGGAACTCCTCACGCCATGTCGAAAAAATCAAAAAGTGGTGCGTTTTCCTGAGGAGCATGATATAAAAGGGCCTGCGTTCGATGTTACGAAGATACACCTACCGTCGCGTCCCTGTCATGTCATTCAATGCTACAACGACTCAGAGTGGGCACCTGTCTTCATTCCAAGACGCATATGCCGATACGGACATCAGTGCACTGAACTGGCTCGACCAGATGTGGGTAGCGTGGTATATCTGGATCGACAATCCGGTTATCGCGACGGGCTTGATGAGCTTTTTGATGCACGAGGTAAGCGCGCGCCACAGTGCCCAATTGATGATATTGACGCGTCCAGATTGTATACTTTGGACGATGCATTCCTTGGATTATCGTCGACGCGATACCTTACTTCCGGCAATGGAAGCTACAACCGACAAAGGTCCCGACTGCGGCTGAGCAATGGGAATGCACGAAGCAGGTGCTATTTTCGCACTTCACGATCGAGTTACCAACTGTGAGTGGGTCCTCCGCTTTGCGCCGACTTGACTAAGATCTAACAGATATGGCTGTTCCATCCTCTGGCTGAATCCATCGGAATGTCAACATATCAAGTGCCTCTTCCCCCGCTCAAGACCGTTGCGCCACAGGTCTTTTTCTTCTTCTGCTTTGAGGATCTTTTCCATTGGGCTGGTATGTTTACTTTTTAAAAGAGTCCTGTGACTTCAACTGATGACGCGAGTACAGCTCATCGCGCGTTACATACTGGTATACTCTACAAGTACATCCACAAGATCCACCACAAGTACTCTGCACCTTTCGGTCTTGCTGCGGAATACGCACACCCAGCAGAGGTTCTGATCCTCGGCACGGGCACGCTCTTGGGCCCGCTCATGTACTGTTTCCTCACGCAGGACTTCCACATCTTCACGATGTACGTGTGGATCGTTCTACGCCTCTTCCAAGCCGTCGACGCACACAGTGGTTACGGTACGCTTCTCCCGTGGGCCCCGCTCTACACTTGTAGTTGACCTTAGAATATGAACAGACTTCCCATGGTCCCTTCAGCACATTATTCCCTTCTGGTCTGGGGCCGAGCACCACGACTTCCACCACATGTCGTTCACGAACAACTTTTCGACGTCTTTCCGGTGGTGGGACAGAATATTCGGGACGGACACGAATTATCTCAAGTACCGTGCGCGTTTACAGGCTGCTCATGCGGCGAATAAGAAGGCGACAAAGGAGGAACGACTTGAGATGGAACGCAAGTTGATGGCGCAGGTTGAGGCAGAGGGTATTGAGGCGGAGGCAGAGGTCGAAAGGAGCGCGTCGAAGGTCAAGGTCGCTTAGACGTGGCGTTGTATACGAGTTAGACTTACATTATCAACGAGCATTGTAATACTAGATTATAGATGTGTTACATTACATTTTACATTTCGCTGCAGCTTTTTCGTGTTGAAAAAGGTCATCTGCTTCAATGTAGGGTGTGGCGCATACTTTCGTTATGTGCTAACCAGTAACCTTCATGATTAAACCAAGGTACTGATGGAGCAGCGAGCACGGTGGCCACCGCAGAAAGGCGTGAGACTTGTCGCTGGTGTCAGGCAAAGCTCCGGCTACGAGACATCAACAGTGCCTCGCAGATAACATTGGCATGGGCGGAATCGCTTCCGGCTGTTTGGACATCCGTAGTCGCTTCACCTGTCCTTGCTTGACTCGGCAGAATCGGAGCTACTGGCGCTGCTCCTCAACTGCTCCTCACAGCGGGGGCACGAATCTCGCTCAAGCTGAATCGATATCATATTTGCAGGGCTATGTTTAATTCAACTGCTCTAAGTCCATTTGGCAGCGACGCTGGTGCAGATACTTGGCGTCAAACAGGAGACAGTTTTGTGAGCTGTGGTGTTCGATGATGGTGGTCAGGTTCAAAGCAGCGCCAGTGTGATCGACTCGTCGGACCCTTGGCTCTCACTATCATCTACCAGGAGTTCTCCAGTCCTCTCAAGCCGCGTGCTGTAGGTATCGTCCGTGACCTTCACGGACATTGTAACTTTAACTCAGTAGCTTTTATTGGAGCTCACAGGATTTCATTTCCCGGTCCTATACAGTCGTCAAGAGTCGCAGTCGCGCCACACTGAGGAAAGCGCCGAAGATTCCGGAGGAGGCGGGGAAATACTGGCGGTGCGCCCTGGTCGCCATTTCTTTAGACCCGACAATGCACTGCTCAGACGAAAACATGACTACTAATATGATGCTGAGGTATAGCATTATTGCTCCTCACGTTTAGAGATCTCCATATGTACAGATGATAACAGAGGGCCGAGCTCGCGTCCCTCGTCGTGTTTTTTACATTACATTGCAGTACAGTGCGGGTTTCAAGAAGAAGTGGAGACTCGTACTGTGTGCTATTCAGTTCCCGTGATATTCACGTACCCAATTGCAACAATTGGACGCTCCACTCTTCCCACCCTCGCCTCTGATATAAGGACACGCAAAGTACATACACACAGGTACCGCTCTTCATAATGCCTTCAACTTCTTTCCAAGATGCCGGGCTAACCATAGCCGATGTTCAAGCAGTCACCTCGAGTGACTTGCACAGCATAATCCTCCTCATCTTCTGTCACGGTATCCATACTTGCATCTTCTTCATTACTCTATACTATACCTGTAGGTGCCACCTCGCTTTCACCGTACCCTTGGGGTTGACTAGTACATACATAGTTCATAGTGTTCGGACACATAAAATCATACCTATCGGAATCGTCGCCTTCCTATGGTGCGACAACACCGTTATTGTCGGTCTGCAGTGGAGATTCATTGACGAGCTGTTCATCACCCATGGGACGTCCTTGGAGGCGGAATATGACTTTTACGCCTTGAGCGGTGTCTATGCCTCCCTGGGTCGCGTGAATATCGCGCTTCGAGCTCTTTCCGTATTTCTTGCGGATGTAATCTTGGTATGTATGTGGTTTCCCTCTGCTCAGTTGCTGATCTAAAGGATGAAAAGATCTGGTGCTGCTGGGCGCTATACAGTCAAAATATCAAGATTGTTATTCTGCCTTGTCTGTGTTTGCTCACTGAGATTGGTGAGTTTTACCAGCGCTCACTGATAGGTGCTCTTCTATAATCTAAACAGTCAGTGTCTGTTTCCTGATTGTCGGCACCGAGTCCTCAGACCAGAACGCCAACCTGGTGCTGATCTACTATGCGATGACTGTCATCACGAATAGCCTGTGCACCGTCCTCATCCTCTTTCGCATCGTGCGCATCAGCGGGATACGCTCGAGTCTAAAAAGCTACCGCGGCCTCATGGAGATTCTTGTTGAATCAGCGATCATGTACACAGCCGTTTTCATTGTGCTACTGGTGATGTATGAACGCGAGTTTTACGCGCATAGTAACGCTCCTATGGTAGGGTATGGCTACCCGTTGATGATGTCTGTCAGTGTCACAGTGAGTACTATGCTTTTGTGCTTGGAAACCGAATTGACTTGGGCTAGGGCATCGCTCCTACCCTTATCATCGCTCGTGTTATGGCGGGGCACTCGCGCCCAAACGATTCTTGGACACGCCCTTTGGCCTCTCATTTGCGGAGTGATACACGCGGGGCCATCGCACAGTCTACTATGCGATTCGCAGGTTCGCCGAACTATGCGCAACGTATTGATCTGGAGCTGGGGAGAGAAGACGTAGAGTTGGAAGACGAAGAAGCTCGAACCGAAGGCACAAAGGTTTGAGATTCACAAGGAGAACATCGGATTGGGCAGGAAGCCAAGAACCAATGGAGCGGTAGAGGATTCCACGATGCGTGAGGAGAACGAGTCGAGATATGAAGGCAGCTGATGTGTCCTATTCGCAAGAGATGGTTGAGAAGATGAAAGTGGAGGCGTTCAGTTGGCATGTAGGCGCGGTGCCACATTCATTCTCTGTTGAGGGCAATATCGGTCTTGGGGGAGGGTGGTAGCGACGTGTAATGCGAGGAGACGTGCTGGCAAGTAAGAGCTGACGGACGCGGTAGCGTCTGTAGAACCTTCAATGGGGCCGCGACGGTTATTCGATGGATTATCTGTTTCTCCGCGTTTAGTGTTCGCAGAAGATTGAACACAAGTCGTCTCATCCATCCCTATGGAACGGCATCAGTTCAAGGAATCAACCTGTTGCATGACATAGGAAGACTCACCCCGAAAGCATCTAATTTAGATTCGGAGTACAGGCGGGAACTCGACGGCGAGCGAGATCGTGGTGAGATGGCATTAGGAACTCGTAATAGGCTTGCTCACTAAGAAGAGTGAGACAATTCCAAGAGGTATGCCGAAATTGAATACAGGATGAACGTCGGGTTGTACGTTTTTCACTCGAAGTATTAGCGGCTGTCAAGGAAAGGTTACTAGGGTAAGTAACATTCCACACATCATCTGAGAAACGATAGTTCACAGGCGCGGGTGGCGCAACCGGGTTTAAACGTTGGAATTCAAACAACGGCGACCAAACAGTATGAGAACTACCTATGAGAGTTAAGAAGTGAAAAGAATTTTACAAATGAGGCCCCGCCAATATCGCCAAATGGAATCCAGTCGTATTCACGGATTGGCCCTCAGCTGGAGTTGGTCGAGCGAATGTGAAATGAATCTCGAATTCCTGACAATGGTTACTTGGGAAAGTTAATGCCAAACAGGTGTATAGAAGCCGCTCAGAAAAGGTACCAGATGGGATTAAATGATTATGAACATGGTGGTTATTGACCAAGCAATGTGCGCTTATTTTGGCGCCGATCAAGAATCGCTCTTCACAACCACCACCATCGCACGACACCGACATGGCCCACGGCTTTTCTGGACGACTTCAGATATACGGAGGACGACTATAGTGACAGAGACCATGTCCACCTAGCGTCGTGTCACCCTCGTTACGACCGGCCACCAAGACACGACTACTCCGCTGAAGCCTACGTCGTCGCCGTGTAGGACAGCTCTTCAGCGCTCAACAAAGCAACGGCATCGACAATAATTTGGCTCCCGTGCCAGTCTGTGTTGATAGATCCTGTTGCTTTGTAGAAATCTGGCAGCGCGGTAGGCTCTTCTAATGTTGCGACGGGAGATCCCTTGGAATGGAGGGAAGACAAGAGACATTGGGCATTGCCTGGGCAGTCGGAAAAGGACAAGACGCGTATGTCTCTTCTTCGTCGCGCCTGTTCTCTGACTTATCCGGAATGTTGTGTGCCGCTAAAAGGTTCTAGTTCGTTCAACGCACGCTACAACTGAACCTTTCCGCGGTCGCCCATTTATATACCCCTTCAATTCGTTGTTTTTGACCTTCACGCCTAACACGAAGCATCCCCTCCATGGCTCCGACATCATCACGCTTGATCCAAGACTCTTTATTTTCCCGAGCGCGCATCTAGGCGATACTGATGAGTGTTTGTTGTGTTCGGTCCTTTATACAATACGGGCGATCAGGATATTCAGTTGGGTTCCAGGATATCGTTACGTCCAGTTCAGAGTGAGTTCATCTCGCGCTGCTCGTAACTCAGGTTGTCAATTGAACTCACCGAGATACGGCTGTAGCTGATGGATGAAGGACTTCGTGTTTGCCGTCGTGCCATGCGACTGATGTTGTTTACTCTAAGTAAGGTCAATTCCTCCTGCTTCCTCGATATGATGCGTGGAGCTGTTTTGATACTTTTTCGAAGATCAAAGTGACGGCGTCCTTCAATTTATCAAGCTACGTAGTGGCGTCTGAAGTCCAATCATATAACTGTTGTGTAGGTGAGGCTCACGCCTTCCTATCTTGACCGCGAATGGAACTTCTTCCGAAGTCATCGCAGGACACCGCTACGTTCATGTTATGTTAGCGACTTCGAACCGAAATAGAGAAGTTATGCGCTGAAGACAACGATGGGTGACTGGGTGAACCTCTGACGTACAACGGAATTTTATGTGTTGCGCGTTCGTTCGACCTGATTCGTTCTCAATGGGTATCTGATTCTGCCAGTCAATATATTCTTCAGCTGTTCACCATTGTTGCATTCAAATCAACACGCAGCTGATATGATCTGTCAGTATGTTCGTTCATGCACTTGTGGGACGGCTTTGTTGTGAAAGCGACAGGCCATCATGCGTGGCAAGCTCTGCTGCCTCACATATGAAGGCAGATGAGTGCGCGCAGTGGATATAGACTCATCATGTCCCCAACAGATCAAGACTACGGGTACACCGTAGGCAACGTTCAATCTGCGATGTCGATCAACCTGCATCCTATCAGTCTTCTGTCATGGCATCTACACCTGCATCTTCTCTATTGCATTATACTATATAGGTGGCTGGCAATACTTATCACAGCTTCTTCCTTAGACTGACTTGTCTCGTAGCTGAGAGCAATCAGCCAAAGCAGAAGCAAATCTCTTTGGCGAGCATTGTTACCTTAATGTGGTGTACAAACACCGTAACTATGGTTTTGGACTGGAACTTTGTCAACAGCCTTTTCATCTGCCGTGGACTATCAATGAAGGACCAATTCAACTTTTAATTCTATGGCAATCAGTCGGAGAGGCTGGCTATCAATATTCTTCGAGTTCTCAGTACCAGTCTTGCGAATCTGATAATGGTGTGTGTATTTGCTTCAGAAGAGAAGCCCCAAGATTGACAAGATTGTGTGGCCTACAATACCCCATTTTCTTCATTCTTTTACATTTGTGTACCCTTGGTTCTGTACTCTGTTGTTTGAAGCCATAGGCCTTCTCCCACATTTGATGTCCAAGTCTACAAGTAGCGTAAGTAGGGCTGCAGACACGATCAAATGAATGTGCGCTTGTTTGGCGATCAAACCTCTCACTTACATACCACCACCAGGACGTAATGATATCCCGTCGGAAGTCCTGGATCCAATGCCAGCCTGATTGTCAGCGACAACGAGCACCATGACCAGCGCTTACAAACACATTATTCTCGTCACCGCGGCAGTTGGCTACGCAATCGTCAAGAGCGGTTAGACTATTGCGTCTACCTCGCCGCGCGAAACATCGAAGCGCGCCAGCGACAACCTCAACATCCATTTTGTCCATTCTTGTTCCACTGCAAATACAGAGTCATTCTCATCAGGGAAAGAATCATAACGTGCACAGGAAATGCGCAATAAATTCTTCGCCGCCGTGCAGGTTGGCGGAAGCGGGACTTTTTGCTGTTCTCGCTTACTTGTAGGTCTTGGATTCTCTCGTCTATTGCAAGGGTACTAGAAAGGCTTTGGCTTTGCTAGACAGTGTGGTATCTGTGTCACTATCTTCAACTCCAAATCGGGTACTGCTTCGCCACCTCCCTTTCTTCCGGCTTCTTGTGTTCGCGATGAGCTCTATGAACTTTACGCAGGGCTTGCTGGATGATGGCGAGTCTTTGTGAGTCAAGCGTGACTGATATTGTGCAGTGTATTTGTTGGAATATTTGAGCACATTCCGTAGCTCGTGCTCTTAGTCATCCTTAGCCCAGCCTGCCCGAGACTGACTACTTATAAGTCAGTAGTAGAATCTTCTAGTATTGTAGTCTACAGTATATAAGGCATGTATTGTAGCAGTAATACTTCACTCAGTTGCTTTAGAGCAACTCGTTCCACCTGCTCAGCAAGCAAGACTGTCTACGCACCTCAGTGACAGTGCTTACCGTGTGTATTCTTACAACAGTATTGACGTATTCCTAGATGTTACTTCTGAAGATATTGGACTGTACGGCCTACTCTACAAAACACAACCATGTTCTCCGTTGTCATCTGCTCCTGATGCTTGTCGCTTTCTCATCTGGGGCTGGTACTTACGCAATGTGTTATTCCCTCTTCTTTATTTGTATGGATAGTCCAACTCAAATTCACTGCGCACAGCTCGCCATACTATTGCTGCTGGCCACGAAGTCGCAACCAATCAGATGATGACTGGTACACAAGTTGATCAGAGTACACACCATGGGTGTTCACATTCACAACCCAGTGGGACCATACCGCTTCACTGATCAACCATTGCTTGCTTGCACTCTCCATGTTGTTTGACCCCGATCTATAATATCTTAGGCCCATTATAACCTTTCTGTGAAGCGCTGAGGAAAACCCTCGCCATGTTGAGGTTGTTTTGAGGAACAAAGTGCTGAAGCCAAATGCCAACAGGTGGAAGGTTTTATAGGAGTGCCTGTTTGCTGCGCTTTGTTAGACAGCCGACAGGCGGAGGCCAAAGCTTTGCTCTGTGACCTTGAGTGCCAAAAGAGCTGAATTATGATTGCACTTCAACACGATATGTTGTGAGTTGATTGGGTTTCATATGAATCGAGAGTGATTTTCTGTAGTAAGAGATAGGACAATCTGTATCATCACATCAGCAGTAAGCTTAGATTTTCCAACCATCATTGTGGCTGAGGCATTGATTAGACAATGATTGCTTGAAGATTGCACATTTCATTTTGAAGAGTGAGTACAGTAGCCACCAAATTGAGTTGCTTAAGAAACAACTGTCAGAAATGGCGACTTGGGTGATACAACATCGCGACTTTGTTGCATGGCGCGATAACCAAGAATCCCCAGGAACATTGTAGTGCTATGGGAATTGTGCGTCTACTGTACCGCTTGAACAGAATTGAGCTGATGAGAGGCCCACTGTAGCTGGCACTGGAAAGTTGGTCGCGGCGTGAGTCTTTTTTTACTCATTTTCCCAACGTACTTACATCCTACTTCTTGTAGAGTGTTCATTGTTGACCATCTCCAATCCATGGGCAATATTATGCTGTCCATATTCTGCAGATACTCAGTGGACAATTTCACTACCCTGTTTCCTGTACTATGTGGCCTGCTTTGGCAGCTCATTGAGAGGTTGTCCAGAGTTCCGCCCTCAATCTGCGAGCAATATTGGAAGGGCATTCAACCGACCCCGAATGACATCCATGGGTTTCTTGGTGAAGTAACAGCCATTTACGCACAACCTATCTACATCATCATTAACACACTTAATGAATGCCAAATTGGCATCAACCTGCTGCACGCTATTTAGCGGCTTAATCCCATATTTTAAATCCTCGTCCCCTTACGGCCTGTCTTCAGAGAAATTGACGATTACACATTTGTCAAAATTTGCTCTTCCAACAATGATATTCTTGTCGCTGTTGATACAACGCTCTTAAAGCTAAAGCATGCTTAACTGGATAAGAAGCTGAAGGATAGAATAAGGACAAATGTGGTTTGGGAAGCAGGTGGCATGTTTCTCTTGGCCTCTTTGCAGCTCTGCAAATTGGAGCGCAACGTTACCTGCCCACGTGATATTATTGATATTCTTGATTTCCTCCCGTGCACTCTTGACAACGTGTACAGGTTGACATTCCAGTGAATCTGCAACCAAGGTGAACGGAAGAACGACTTAGCTTGTTGCACACTGGCGTTGGTTGCACTCCAAGGGCAACTCATTTCTGATGACCAGGCAGAACATTTGCTTGCGGCAGACGTCACTTTGAGCCTGCAGTGTTGTCACGGCCTTTTTGAAGGGAGCGAACTTCGATTTATACGTGTGTAGGTTTGCCCACCTTTATTGAGTAGTCAAAGAAAAGATTATTCTGTGTATGAATATATCATTGCTCATTGGGCAAAACTCTTTTCAAAGAGTCCTAATCTATCCATCCTATGTCTGGACATGGGATACTCTGTTTTGACAGGCACTAATAACAGGCATGTTGTGGATTACTAGCATGATATAGTATAGGAGGTAAAGGACCCGAAGGCGGTCACTCATGCTATATCTCTCATCTTAACTCCAGCAGCCCTAGCATTGTTTGTTGCAGAGAATGAATGGCTTAAACCACTAACACATGATCTGTTAATGATTGCATGCTTTTAGTAAATAGCACGGTTATGGACGGTATGCAACAGTATGACGGGTTGGGTAGGTCACGGGATGGGTACAGTCTCCGGTCCAACATACCGCGGTAATACCGCTACACCACCACATACCGTTGCCTCACCCAGTCTCCCCAGATGTCACACTCGACTGAGAGGCTTAAAACTAGATAGGATCTGAATGGTGCTTGACTATCATACAATTCCAGGTATAATCATCTCTCGTCATTGATTGTTTGATTCTTACACCTTAACAGCAATGTCAGTAAACATTGAGCGCACTTTTAGTTGTGCACGCCAATTGATTGGTTGGGAGAGGAATTGCCTGAGTGCGCAAAGCATTCAGGCACTCATGTGCTTAGGGTCATGGAGCAGGGCCGGATATGTTTCTAACAACATTCTGGCTGAGGTCACAAAGGATGGTGCTGTACAGGTTGCCAAGAAGGATATGGAGAAGAAGAAGATCAACTTTCCAGATGGGTATGATAGAATTGAGTCGGATTGACTGTAGTAGTTTACATGCCTTATGTATTATGACCAGTTCAGGCAGTTTGACTTAAGCTTGAGCAAGGGGTTGTGGTATACCGTCAATACCGCGCGGTATACCCATACCGTATACTGTGGACTGGCGGTATGGTATCTGGTGGGACGGGTATGGTATGCCAATGTGGTACTCACGGTACTACCCGGGCTATTTACTACATGCTTTTACAACTACACCAGTATTACACAATATCTGATATGTACTGCACCTCCAGACGTAGAGCAATTTAATCGGGCACTCTGTCTCATTACCAAACTTCCCTTTCATCACACCATTAGGTTGATTTTCACACAATCCATCAATGTGCGGCCGGATATGCGAGTCAGCAGGGGAAGGGTATTTGCCGTTGATTCTAATCATAAAGAGGCAGAGCAAATAGTAAAGGGAGGCAGGCAGTCTTACTTAACTGGGTACTACTCTTGAAAGTTCATTGCACACAGTTGATGGAGAGATTGAATGCACCACACTACCATCTATCATGGAAAGAAGGCAAACTCATCTTGGTATTTGTGTAAACCGCATCTTTATAACATCTTGCACGCAAGACTTGCTGGCACCACAACTTGTCTTTTGATTTTGCCTGGTCGACTCGTCCACCGAGGTATCTTGTTCAGCGGAACAATTGGACCTGTGCAAGTGCTTATGATAAGGACCATTAATCAGAATGCGTGGGGCGCAAGTGGCTATTTAGTGTTCCGTCATACTTATAAAGAGGCAGATTCTACTCCAAAACATCATCATGTCCACAATGTTTAAGGACTACGGGCTCACTGAAGCCAATGTTCAGTATATCCTCTCAATAAACTTGCATCCTGTCATCCTACTTGTCTTCTGCCATGGCATTCACACCTGCATTTCCGCTTTTATATTGGTAGCTGATATGCTTCCGACTTCTCTTCCTGGTATTAACTTCTTTAGTAGCTCAGAATGCTCTATCTCGGCGGAAACAAATTACCTTGGCCAGCCTTGTCTTCTTCTTTTGGTCTGCCAACACTGTCAGCGTGGCTTTGAAATGGAAAATTGTCAGTGATGTCTTCATCAGCCACGGAGCATTGCTGGGAGATGAATTAAACTTCTCTGTTCATAGTGATATACCAGTCAATCAGGCAAACAATATTGTGCAAGGTCTCAATACCATTTTTGCGGACGTGATTTTGGGGCGTACATTGACTTCACTGTCACTGCCGTTTGATTGCTGACCTTATTGACTAGTAGATTTGGCGCTGCTGGGTTATGTAAGGTGGGAGTCTAGTGGTTGTGGCTATACCCAGTCTTTGCCTCGTCACCGAGACCAGTAAGTTCTATTACTGCAAAAGCTGAAGTTCTCTCTCTCACCTTCCCGCATAGTTAGTGGCATTATGGTCACTGCTCTCGATACCTTCCCCCATTCTAATGCTACTGGGATCAATTTGAGGTTGGTCTACTACTATTACTCAATGACCTTGATAACAAATGGCCTATGCACCTTCCTCATCCTGTGCGGGTTGGTGCAAGTTTCAACACGTACCGCGGTATCATCGAGATTCTTGTCAAATCGGCTGCTATATATTCAGCCATCTATATTGCTCTCCTTGTCGCATATGCATATGCGTCCTACACGAATCGGTTGATCTTGAGCGCCTCTGCCTATTTATGATGATATAATAGCATCACGGTGAGTGCTTCTTCACGGAAAAATCTGTACTGTACCTCATACAGTCAGAGCATTGCGCCTACCCTAATCATTGCCCGTGTCATGGCCGGGCACTCGCGTCCAGATGATTCGTACTCCCTCCGATGCGGTCCATCTCAGAGTCTTTGAGGTTCCGTACCCCGAGGGGACATACCACCACAAATATTGAAGTTCAGATTGCCGAAGGGCAAGGCCTTCACCAAGGTAGCGGTGCTCTAGAGCGCACCAACACAAATGGGGAAGATGCCTCATCACCACCATCACAATGATAGACGGTCGGAACTTTCGGGTGATACTGGCCTGAGATTTGTGGGCAGTCAGTCTTTTCAACGACGAGCAGCATGTCGACCACCTACAAACACGTTATCCTCGTCACCGGCGGCAACCAGGGCATCGGCTACGAGATCGTCAAGAGCCTTGCAGAGGGCGGTCATCGCGTCTACCTCGCCGCGCGCAACGTCGAAGCCGGAAAGGCAGGTCAGGCCAAGCTTGCTAGCGACGGTCTCGATGTCCACTTTGTCCAGATGGACGTAACATCGCCAGAGTCCGTCAACGCTGCCAAGGATGCCATAGACGCAGCGGAAGGCCGCCTCGACTCTCTGATCAACAACGCCGGCGTTGGTCTCATGCACAACAGCGCTGGCGCACTCGCTGAGCCGCTCTCCAATATCCGCGATGCGTTCTCCGTCAACCTGTTTGGCATGATCTCCGTCTGCCAGGTGTTTCTGCCCCTTCTTCGTTGCGCCTCTCCCGGTTATGCGTGTATCGTCAATGTCACGACGCTAATGGGAAGCAATACATGTATGGCTGGACCGGATGGGCGTCTGCATGAATGGGTCGCGTACAACACGAGCAAGGCAGCTGCCAACTCGTATACGATTGCTCTGGCAAAGGAGCTTGAAGGCGAAATCAAGGTTAACGCCGTTACACCAGGATTTGTAACGACGAGCTTGAATGGGTTTTCGCCTGGCGGCAAGACGACGAGGCAAGGTGCGGATGTTATCACGCCTTGGGCGTTGCTTGGGCCGGAGGAGAAGGATAAGACGTGTATGTGATCTCTTTTCGTCTCGCTGCCTGCTCGCTGAGTGATCTGCCAGGTATTTCAATGGGCGACCATGGGCAACTTCCCTGGTAGCGCACAGCTGTCTGTACAAAAGGAAATTCATAACCGCTTACAACGGACCAAGCGTCGAACTCGCAGGCTGTGAACTTCCCCCGTCTGGCACGAAGCATCCCATCCGTGGCTCAGATATCATTGGTGATTCATGACTTGTGATCAGCCCAATGTTTTCAAACCAAGACGAACTGCATATGGCTATAGATCTCTGGCTGCCGCCACCATCGAGTTTATCGTCGGATTCTCGCCCCCACCACATGCCGCCGCCACCACCGATTGCGCGATTTATCTCCGTGCAGGACGTCACATGCGAGATCTTTGAGAAAGAGGACATCAGGGAAAGCGCTACCCCGCCTGCCTTGCTAGAGATGGCCTCGACTTCGCATGACTCAGATGGACGACACATCGCTGAACTGCGTGACGCGCCGTAGCGCTCTGCGAAGCTGTGACGCGCTCTCTGTCAATTTAAGCTACATCAGTTTGCGTGGAGATGCGTTAGGGTGGGAAAAGACGACGAGACATTACGCACGTATGCCAACCATCCCTTTTCATCTTGTTGCCAGCTCGCTGACCTTCCGCCAGACGCCATGCTCCCTGGTAGCGGACAGCTTCTGTATCAAAGGAAATAAATCCTCGTTTCTGAAATCTTACCTGCAGTTTCTTGTCTCATAGAAGGTTACCAAACGGACGAAGCGTCGAACTCACTGACTGTGGCCTCCCTTGCTATGATCGCTTCTACAACTTTAGCGACACCACAATACTTTGTATTGCCTTCCTTACAAAACATCGCAAGTTCATCTTGTTTCAGCGGCCGCGAAGTTGATGGACTCTGGAGAAATTGGATGCGTGATGGTTGACCACACTAGCTTTGGTCTACAGGGAGGCAAAGTCGTCTTGGGATTGCTTGTTGGAACCGCGTGTTAACGACATCTCATGAGCGAACAGAAAATTTGGACTTTGGTCGGCTTCCCGGGCTAGAACACGATACTTGTGCGTCTCCCAGTGCCTGATTTGTCCTCGATACACCGGGGAATCTCATTCAGCGGAACAGTCGGACTGTTCGTCAGAGTCGTTTCCTGTGCAAGTGATAGGATCTGTCAATGACGAGGGCTACTCATGAGAATCAGTGGAGCGCGAGTGGCTATGAATGCGATTCGATACACCTCGTCGTTTCATTCTACACATAAAGAGGCAGATGCATTCGCAGATTTCGCAAAGCATCATCATGTCCGCGACGTTTGAAGACTACGGGCTCACTGAAGCCGATGTTCAGTCTATCTCTCGATAAACTTGCATCCTGTCATTCTGCTCGTCTTCTGCCATGGCATTCACACCTGCATCTCCGCTGTTGCCTTGTATTATGACATCCTCCTTGTCTTCCTTGTATTGACTTTTCTGGTAGCTCAGAATGCTCAGTCTCAGCGGAAGCAAATTACCTTGGCCAGCCTTGTCGCCTTCTTTTGGTCAGCCAATACTGTTAGCATGGCTTTGCAATGGAAAATTGTCAGTGATGTCTTCATCAGCCACGGAGCATCACTGGAGGATGAGTTCGACTTTCACATTCATGGCGATACACCGGCCTCTCAGGCAATCAATATTGTGCGAGGGCTCAACACCTTTCTTGCGGACGTGACATTGGTGTGTACATTGACTTCACTGTCACTGGCGTTTGATTCAACCTTTGACTAGATTTGGCGCTGCTGGGTTATGTACGGTGGGAGTCTATTGGTTGTGGCTATACCCAGTCTATGCCTCGTCACCGAGACAGGTAAGTTTCATCACTCGAAAAGTGTTTCTCTCTCACCGTCCCGCGTAGTTAGTGTCATTATCGTCACTGTTCTCGATACCTTCCCCCATTCTAATGCTACTGGGATCAATTGGAGGTTGGTCTATTACTTGATGACCTTGATAACAAACGGTCTCTGCACTTTCCTCATCCTGTTCCGCATTGTGCGAATTAGTGGCGTGGGTGCAAGTTTCAAGACGTACCGCGGTATCATCGAGATTCTTGTCGAGTCAGCTGCGATATATTCAGCCATCTATATTGCTCTCCTTGTCACATATGCGTACGCGTCCTACACAAATCAGTTGGTCTTGAGCGCCTCTTCGTATCTTATGATGATATCATACAGCATCACGGTGAGTGCTTCTTCACAGCGAAACGTTCTCTACTGTAGGGTGTAGCTCACAGTAGTGCACTCAGGGTATCGCACCGACTCTCATCATTGCTCGCGTCATGGCCGGGCATTCGCGTCCAGACGATTCATGGACGCGTCCTTCTCTTCCTCACCTGCGGACTCCGATGCGGTCTATCGCGGAGTCTTTGAGGTTTGCCAGTGCTCCCAATCGTAGTACCGGCACGAGCGTAGACAACGATGTGGAACAGGCTGACGGAACGTCCTGGTCAGCATCTCACAACGCTGAAGGCAAGTCGTCCGAGGCGAAGGTTGAGATAAGGAGTCGTCGGTGAAACCAATTTTTGGTGGCAATCTGGCAACTGGAAGTTTTCTATTATCCTAATATTCACATATGTATTTGCCTTCGTTTGTGTTGATTCCTTCCTTTATTCGTTTGCTACTATTTTTACGTAGACCCAGAATGGCGCCACGCCCGAGGATTCCGGAAAGGTGCTGTATCGCTCACAACCCGATCCTCCTGCTCTCGTTCCGACCATTAACAGAATATCAATCAGATTCAAATTTTCATAACTAGTCAAGTTGAAGTAAACATTATAGGTACAAATGTATCTAGGAGTCAAGAGCATCATAGTAGGTAGGTAGAGAGACCATAGTAGAAAGGAGGAGCATATAAAACACACGCATGTACGGAAAGCATTACAACGCAAAATCCGATGGCATCCTGCCCAGCTTCTCGGTAACAGCCCAAAACGGGACCGTCTCTTGTCTGGAAAGACTGGAGGTCAGAGCGTGTCTGGCGACATAGTCGGGTACGGGCTGGCGCTGCTGATCAGGAGGAGCTACAGCGGAATTGTTGAAGATGTGTGAGGAAAACGAGTTGGCAGGTGGTTGTTGTTGTTGAAAGGAAGACGAGGATGAGGATGAGGACGAGAGGTGAAAGTTGAGTGGCGTAAGCGCCATAGCCACTTCGCGTTCATCTTCCTCTGTCTCTGCTGATGAACCTCGTCGTCGGATGGGTGATTCCACGGGAGTGTTGTGGCGGCGGCGGCGGGGAGGCGCGCGCGTGGGGGCTTTGTGCCCGGAAGGACGCGTCGGGGTCCGAGGGGCGGAGGAGGCTGAATTCGTGTTTAATAAAAAGAAAAAGGTGAAGGAGGACATATACATTTGACTGCCTTGGGTTTCTTCTGGCTCTTCAAGACCTTGTCGAGTCTAGTCTGTCGAGTAACGGCGACTTTGGACTTTCCCTTTCTAGCGGTCTGCTTCTTGCCACGGGGTTTCTTGGTCGGGGGTGGGGGTGGGGGTGGGGGTTCAGAGGCTTGGAGGGCGCGTGCTTGTGAGCGGGTGAACATTGGTAGGAAGAAGGAAGGAAGGTGATGTTGTTGGATGAAAGACCCCATTCATGCGATGCGCCCTTTATATATATAGTGATCATGGTCTTTGTCTTGCCAAAAATCACCGGGGCCAGTAGTCCTTGGGCCGTGTACATTGTATCATATTCCATGGTCTTTGACATGATCAAAGCGAAAGCAAAGACGCGTGTCCGGGGGATTATTGATACACCGGGTTTTGGATCATCATCATCAATCACTTGGCAGCTACAGTACGACAACTACCCTTCACTTCACCGACAAGCCAATCTCGCAGCAGCAATACACCACAAAAATTGTTGCGCCTCCTCCGGTAGAGCTTAGGGGAAGCTCAACAAACGGAAAAACCAGGATCATGACCCCTCAGGCATAGATCCCGTCTCGGTATATTGCTCATGTCCATGGAGCTGTACCGCTATGTGCTTGCTCTCTGTCATTGATGTTTCTCGCTCAAAAGGAGCATAGCCAATCATTCACTAGATATCTTCTACAAATAAGTGTTCGCTATTGGCGAGAAGCATTTCGTAGCTAATGAATGCTCGATACAGACAAGAAGGGAAAAGAACTAATTCTACGAGTTCGTTGTATCATGAAAGACATCTCTGTATTTCCTCTCACATCAGAGCCATACCAACAACAGCAGCTCCCACTCCCAACCACAAACTCGCTTGATTCCCTAGCGCGGAATCCGGTGTATTCGTACTGGTCGCAGAAGAAGACCCGCCGCTCGACGTCGCACTACCACTGGCACCTGAGCCACCCGGAGACGTCGCCGTAACAGCCGGGGTCCCAGCCAACACAGCGCCATCGGTAATCGGACCTGGAACCGTCGACGCCGACGCACCGCTCCCAACGAGAGCACCAACTCCTTGCTACAAGCAAAAATCCCTCTGTTAGAGAAGATTCGAAGAATGAGAAAATCACATACCCCAGGCGTCCCCGTGAACCCGTGCGCATTGCTTTGGAAAGCCTGGAAGGAGTTGCTACCCGATGCAGGAGGGTTGATGGCCCCGACCATGCCCGCGATGCAGTGTGGGGAGGGTATGAGTTGTTTGCAGAAGAACCAGAGCGCTGGGAAAAAAAGGTGGTGTGTTTTTAGACTTGGGACTTGGAAAAGAGGAAGAGGAAGAGAGCCATACGCGTCGAGGCATCTGTGATAGTCAGATTCCACACAGGCGTTTCGCCTACGCCGTTCTCGGGTATGAAGACCCAGCCCGAGTCGAAGCCGCCGTCCATGGGGTCGCATGGGTCGGAGAAGGTGGATTGGGTGATGGAGTGGTTTCCTGGGCTATGGACGACAGGGCGTCAGCTCGAAGGGAAGGGAAAGGAAAAGAAAGGTCGACGAACGCTCCAGTGAATTGGAACATGACGATGTCGCCTTCACTCCCATTGACGCTGGGTGGGATGAACTGGAATATGCCTCCATCTGTTGTCGCTTCTCCGCCGACTTTTACTGTGATCTGGGAAGGAGTGAGTACATGTACTAGTAGGCGAATTGAAGTTTTACCGTGTTCTGAGCATATGCCACAGTGGCCAAGAGTAGGAAGGTTAAGCCTGAGCGCATGATTCGTGACAGGTTGTAGTAGGCACTGTTTGTATTAAGCAACCCATTAGACACCTCGCTTTTATGGCGCGAGACAATTCCGCGGCGTCTTCATTAACGTGTGTGCCGGCTCCATCTGCGCTTGGTAAGTCTCTTCACACGGAAATAGACAATACTCACACAAAGCAAGTTTCACTAGGGCGCTTTGGGATGGAATATCCCACCGACGTACGTTCAGCTTAATATAAACGCTAGACGAGGCTGTGAATTCCCAAGGGCGCCAACTTACCATAACGGTCATGGGTCGATAGAAGGCTATATCCGACTATGAACGGCCTTTTTATGACCAGGTGTGTACGGTATGGCGGCTGCATGGTCGACTGCGGAAAGCAGTTAAGCTGACAGAAGCCGTGGAGGACGTCGTTTTCGGATTCCACGCTTCAGGTAGCAAGCATCTTTGCTGAGAGAACGTTGAAAAGCAAAAATACGGTCATGGACATCTCGGGGCGGTGTTCAAGGTGATGGGTCATAGCCGCTGACGTCCAGTAGATAATGAATGTTCTGAATCAGAAGAGCATATAATACTCAGCACCTCACTTGAACAGACGAAGGACCAGCAAAGGAGGGAATTTGAAACTAGTAATGGGGTCCAGACCTTTCGGGAGAGTCCGCGGATACCATCCATCGTCGGCCAGCCGAGACTGCGCGCCTACGAGCCTATCGTCCCCCCAACTCTCAAGTCTGGATGTATCGCGAATTGGAAGTGGGATGGGCGCTTCTTATAAAGAGGCTGGTGGACGGTTGTCAGAGACCCAACACCACATAAGCATCATCAGCGCAATAACAAACCTCACCTCTATCATGTACTACACACTCGTCGCCAGCCGCAACGTGCGTACAATTCTTCCGTGCCCGATTTTCGTGCGCTGATTTTTTGATGATATATCATATAGACCTTTGCCGTGTGGGTGTCAATACAGACTGCGCTCGCGACCTTCGTTGTCGTGAGGAATGCACCACAGTAAGTTTCGTACTACAGAATTAGCATGGGAGATGAGTTTGCTGACTTTTGAATAGAACTTTTGAACTCACATCACCCATACGGTCCCGCTTGGAACAGATGAGGTCGAGGACGATGACCCATTAGAAGGCATAGATGTGCAGGTGTACGATTAGACCATTGCGGTGTATTCTGAGAGCGAAGTGTACGAGTATAATATGAAGAGATGACGACTCTGCCCCGATACGGGAGTAAATTGACCTCAAAGGAATCTGATAGCGGCTCGCTCTTTGACAAGAGCCAGTTGATGCCGACGAGTTGAGTGTCTTCGTAGAGCTACTCGAGTATGACGCGCAACTGAGACGATGATGGCAGGAAAAAGTTGCACAGCCACCGCCACGCTCTTTCGATTTTTCTTTGGCACTTGCTTACTACTTCTTGTCTTGCGGGTCTATAACTCGCGTCGTCCTCCTTCTCAATTCGCTTCTTGTTCCGGAAATCAAGAACGAGCCCTCTGATAACAGCTTCTGGAACAGGCGGTTCCGTCCAGTTTCTAAATTCTGTACTTGCGCCTGACTGTGCCGCCCCGCATCTTAGAATCAGGCCATACGTTAGTGTTGGCCATCTTTCTCCTGCGTATTCCCAAGTTTCCTTTGCTATCTCCCACACAATTTCGTGTACGCCGTCTTCGCATTCGAGTTGAATCTGTTCCATCGACTCAGTGACTGCACAATCCGGACAGATGGCGAGATGTTCTTTACCTTCCATCCTCGTGAAGAAAGCACCTGCAGCGTGTGCTTCGTGTACTCCCCGCCATCGAAACATTTGGCTCTTCTTACTCGTGTTTATTCCTCGCATTGACGCCCAGGCGCCGTTCCGTTGATCTCCTTGATCGCAAATCTGATCCTATCCAAATTGTCCTCGGTGGCTTTTCTCTTTTTAACATCTGTCATCCGGCGAAGTTTTCTGTAGGCTCTTTCGACTTTCCCATCATCATAATTGCAACGTCGCGTCGCATCGCTTTCACTGCCATTTCCGCCTCTTGGCTTACACCATATGGGAAGAGGGAGAGCTCTCATCTTCAAAAGCCCCGACTGCCTGTGCGACCCGGCAAGCTTCCCTGAACCTTTGCCGATCTTTGGCCTTTGCTCAGCTCGATGAAAAGGCGACGCTATAACGACGTGTTTTCAATTCAGGAGAGTCTATCATAGGAGAGCTTCGCGGTCCATGCACAGGTCCTCGCCGTACGCATGGTCCCTCGTCTACTTTTTATTTGGCTGACCTCCCTTGATTTGTACAGAACCTGAACAAGAGCCGCTTACAATTCTGGAAAGCTTCTGATGGACGAACAAGACCATTTGATGTTGACGCCCGAAAAGGCAACCTAGGCTTGCGTTTCTATTGTTCGCCCAATCCACACGAATCCACAAAACAAGCCCTCCCAAAATGGCACAAAGGCCTGAGCGCATGATGCTATTGTTCTTTTTCATTATAAGGCGCCTCGGCATGATGCGATCGCATCTTTACGACAACCACCCTCCGCACACACTACCATGGACGCCTCACGCGCGATAACCCGTGAAGAATTCTGCGATTTGGAGGAATCACTCCTAATCGATATCGCCACTGTATGTTTCTCGCTCTTCTCCCAACGAATGCTGATCACTGTGAATAGGCCCACAATTTGCCCGTACTCCGCTGCCCTGGTGGCTCAGTCGACTACCATGAATTCCAGAACCTACTATTCCCAGACGACGCGGATTATATGGACCTTCCAGAGTTCCTGTCCTGGCATGAAGACGGCTATCTTGTTCGGAATGGCATCCAACGCAAGCCGATAGCGCCACCATCCATTTTGGAATCATTTCCAGACGAAGACCCCTCCGACGACGATGAACAATCCGTTTCCGACGACGACGCCCCTCCCTCTCCTCCTTGCATCACCGATGCGGTGACATGGCGTGAGGCGCAAGCCGACGTGAAGAAGCAGAGAGATTTACGGGATGCAGAGCAGGGAGAACTCCTCGCATTAGAGGCTCGCGTTTCAACGCGTTCTCTGGCGGCGATGTGGGACCTCGGAAAGCTGAAGAAGTCTGGCAAGAAGTTGATGGGAGCCATCAGAAGATACGGTGGTGCCGCAACGTTGAAGGCAATTGTGGAAAGAGCGCAGCAGGACGTTAGAGATCAACTCCCGTACGATTCGGATGATGACGTTTTTGGGAGCAGTTCTTCGGATGAGGAAGACGACGATGGACCGCCACCGCCACCGCCACCGCCACCGCCTGGGCCTGGTGATGGCCACAATCATAAGGATGATGACGACGACAACGAGGACGACGATCAGCCTCCCCATCGCCCCATTGCACCCCGCCTCATCTTCCCGGCACCCGCCGCGCCAGCGCCAGAAGCTCCCGCATTCAATATGACCGATTTTTTCAATAGTTTCCGAGGGCCATCCCCTCCCGCACCATCGTGGCCTTACCGTGACCATTCACCGGGTAGCTATCCTCCACCTCGACACGCGCCGGAAAATTATTTTGATGTTACCGCACCGGAGCGTCGGACGACTTTGCATGAGCTACTGGGATGGGGAAGCGCTTCCGCATCTACGTATGCGCCGGAAACCCGTTTGTATGCTCCCGCCGCGAGGCCAGCGCAGAATACTTTGTTGGCGGGTTTGCTGCAGGCGGTGGAAGCGCAAAGGTCTGCTACGCCGGGTCCTAGCGGTCTCCCGTCACCACCTCCTGAGCCTTTCCATGTAGGGCACAGGGAGGCAGACGAAGTTGAAGAAGGCCTCGAGGTTGACCCGGAGGAATACGTTTTTCTTCATGGGGCGCAGTATCATGTTCCACCTCCACGAGCACCGTATGTCCCGCCGGAAGATGAGGAGGAGGATGATCTGTATGCGAGCGTTTCGCCCGAGGAACGAGCGAGTGGTAGTGTTATCCCTCGACACTTTGCGCCATTGGTTGACGAGGATGATGATCTCTATGCGCCAATCGCTTCGCACGAGGAACCAGCGGGTACTATTATACCTCCGCCATTGCTTGACGATGACGATGATCTCTACGCGACTCACCAACCAATCGCTTCGAGTTCTGGTCCGGGAGATGTACATCCGTCTTCAATCGACGACGAAGATGACCTCTACGTGACTCACCAACCAATCGCTTCGAGTTCTGGTCTAGGAGATATGCATGTGTCTTCAGTCGACGACGAAGATGATCTCTACGTGACCCGCGATCCCGCTCCCGCTCCTGTTACTTCCCATTCAGCTCTGCAATCCGCACCTGCAGTCGATGATGACGACGATCTCTACGCTACCAGTGATCGCGTCACCGCTCCTGTCGCTTCAACCTCCGATGCAGCAGAGTCTGTGCTATTGCGTCCAGTAGTCTCTGAAGTTCCGTCATCCACTCCGCCAATCGCTTCGACCTCGGAGTTGCCTAGCGATATCCCTGGCCTGGGTAGCCTGGAACAACCCCCAAGCACCTCAATTCACGACGAGGCTAACGACGACGATTTGCCCCCCGCGCAACGGACCCGAAGGCAGGAACTTCGTGCTCTTATCCGTGTTTGGGAGAGGCAGGCGCGCTTACACCCGTCCTGGGTACGCCCACCGGCGCGCATTGTGCTTGATCCGCCGTGAGTCCTTTTCGCATGGCTTTGCATCATGCGCGTTGTTTAATCTTGTACAGGCAAATCCTCGTAGAACGATTTGGTGTGAAGAAAGGCTCTGAATTTTCCCCCGAGATGCAGAGGAGGGTAGCTGAAATTGTGGATTTACAACTGTGAGTGGATGTTCTTTTTTTGTTTTGCCTTGGGTGTTAATAATATATCAGTGGTACGGAGCACGATGAGCAGGCTCGGAACATGATTGAGTTGATATGGTTTGTGTCTCCCTTGTGATCTTGTAGATGCATTCTCATATTTTTCTTAGTGCCGATTTACAAGCACAGCAAGACAGATGGGAAGAACGTATGACGTGAGCTGCATTTCTCTATTTGCGATACAAGCATCCTCACACTACTCCAAAGACGTAGACATCGTTTGAGAAGACAGACACGGCCACCCCAGCGTCAGGCGACACCTGGACCTTCGCGTCCTCGACCTTCTCCCGCGCCTTCTTCCAGAATGATGAAAATCGATAGCAGAGGTATCAGATACTCCCCGTTTCCAAGCCCTGCATCTCGAAAGAGACCCCGCGATGAGGGCGAGGCAGCCGACTCTGAGTCTGTATCTGCCAAACGGATGCGGAACTTGTCGGCGTCAGCGTTTTCAACTCTGCCTCCCTCTGCTGCGCACACTTCGTTGTCGGCTCCTCCGATGGCTGCCAATCGCAAACGCGCGAGGGAAGATGACGACGATGATGATGGTGTTGAGGACACACCGCGTGAAGGTGTACGGTCTGGCTTGTGGTCGTGGATCAGCTCGCCTTTCCGGTCCATGCCTCCTCCGCCCCCACCTCCTGCGCCTCGTGCACCATCCCCGCCCGCCACTGTTTCGCGTAGTCCCACGCCCATTGCACACCCGTTTGTCTGGCCACCGCCTCGGCGCCGTAAATACGAGCCCAGTGCTGGATCTTCTTCCACGGCCATTCCCTACACGCCCTTACCCCCGGCGGAGAGTGAGAGGAGAGGGCCGGTTTTTGATGAGGAGGTGAAGGTTCCGAAGAAGTATGGGGTGAAGGATTATCGACGGGCGCCGAAGAGGACGAGGAGTGTAGAGGGTGTGAGGTTGCCGCAGAGGGGGTTTAATCCGGCGTTGAATGCGTTTACTTTCATCATGCCGTCTGCGCCTGTTGCTCCGCCACCAGCGCCGGCGCCGCCTGTGCTGCCGAGTGTCCAGCTTCCGCCTCCCCCGGCCGCTGCGCCTGCCCCGCCCCCGCTCCTGCGCCGCGTCTAAATGCTTTGAGATTGCGATTTCCTATTCCTGATGATGAGGAGTCGAGTGATGATGAGAGGAGAAATGATTTTTTTGTCTGTATGTAGATGTACACTGTATTTTTTATTTGTCTAGATGTACAGCACGTTTGTATTTTTGGTTTTGGTATTTATTCGCGCTTGCTTTGTGGTTTCTGTTTGGAGAGCCCTTTTCATCTGTCCGTAGGACATTTGTTTGTCAAATTCAATCTGGGGTGGCGGGGCGTGGTGTATCTGGCACACGCTCAAATGGTTGTCTTCGGAAGAAAAGATAGAGCTAATATAAACCTCATATGTCATCGTCCTGAACTTGCACACTACTTGTGAACTCGTTTCTCTCTGACGTCGAGTTGAGCACAATGGGCTTTTTTGATGGTCCTTGATGATCACGACCATGCCATGCGGCATCTATAGACCACTTTATTGTGTACTACAACAGCCGCAAAAGTTGCAACGTACGAATAATGACTCGAGCTTCGAGGCCAACGCGTTTGGAGGAGACACTTTCCTTCGTTCCTCCGAGTCGCTTTCCAGTACGAGTACCCGGCTACTCTCCCCCCGACCCGCTCCTTCGTTTTCACGATACACGTCTGGACGGAAATCTCATCTGTGTCCTTCCGTCCCTACTTACGGATATACTCGATTCTGTCGATACCCTGTTCCCAAAGGAGTCCCATTCTAGATATGCGACGGAACGTTCTACTTCGACGAACGTATCTACAACCACAGTTTCAAGGGGAGCGATGTCGCGCAAGTGTATAACAACGGCGTCGCACGCTCGGCTTGCCAGATTGCTTCGAGCGTTCTCATCCACCCCGACGAACCCTCAGAGGCCCGAACGATACTCTGGACTGAAAGCCCGCATATATATAACGTGGACGATCCACCTTTTTTCGAGGAGAATATCGTTCTCCGCATGTGAGATTCCACAGAGGGGCGAATCGGAAGCTTTTCCCCAGATGACAGAGAACGTATTCTCAGTATCCAGGAAAACTTCCCTGTCATCGCGCTTGGTGTATTTTTGTGTCCGAACGCTCGATGGTGTTTAGAGGAAATGGAGCAATTTGCGTATTCCCTTGACACTGAGCCGCGTGTAAAGGGGTTTCCTTGGACTAACAATACCGACACAACGACGGGTCCTTCGGAGCCTCTTGTTGTACGACCGCCTGATGCAGATCATCCACTTTGGCGCATTCCTCATATGCCGCCTCCTAAACCTCTCAATTCGCTCAATGGCGAATTTGTCGATAAAGATCCCATCATTGGTTCTGGCGATGTTCGGTCTGACATTTACGAGCATATTAAAAACCCTTCTGCTGTTCAGTCTCCGAGTCGGAAGTAACTGTCTGCTGGTAGCCTCAAATTCTGCAGAATCTTGTACGATGTAGAACGGTCAATCAATCCTGTACCCATATGAAAGATCTATCCATTTGCTCACGATCTCAACGCTCACAATCAAAACAAACTCGATACTACTACGTACGAGGATACTACAAGGACAGAACTTGAAACTGAAATTGTATGTGGACGCCGTTCTATATCAAACGTCAACTGCTGCAGGCTTAGAAAGCCTCGCCGATAATGCACGTCGAACTTCTTAAGGAGGGACATTAATGGACCGCGTGCCGGGTGTGTAGCAGAACACATCATCCAAGCGGAACGCGCACGTCGACAGCTGGCAACTGTCGCCACACCTATCAAGGAGTCAGTTCAACCTTTGTGTTAACAGAACCTGCCAGTAGTGCTTACCCTGAGCGGTCGCAGAACCCAACATTATTCGTCGCCGCCAGACAGTTCGTGTTCGGGGCGTTGAGGCAAGCGACGCCACCTTGATACACAGTGCAGGATTCTCCACAGACATTAACGGTACGTTTACTGCAGTATGTGGCCCTCGTATCATGGGCAGCGAGCGGGTTGTGACTTTTGGCAGTGTCCCCGATGAAAGTCAGTTCAGCGTCCGTCGTCGCGAGCCAATAGTCAAACTCGGCCTCGGTTATGACGATACTAGTCTTATATGTGAGATCAGCGTAAAGGTAAGAAATGAACAGTAGCAGCGCGCGTTCACAATAGGACTAGATAAAGCAACATTGAGTAAGGCGAGCGACGTAGATACGAAGGTGAAGATGTAAGAGAACTGCATGATCAGTTGTACTAAATAATGCAGACGCGCACCTTGGCACGACAATCATACTGTTGAGCAGGTTCCAGACCTCACTCTATCGGTCGTCCTCCAGGCTTGGTCGGGTATCGGACTTGTGGAGTTTCTTCTCGCGATCTGCCTGAGTATGTCGAGTTCTGGTTTGCTCTTTACGAGACCAACCATTAACCGCGGAAACGACTCAGGTGCTCGCACTGGCCGCTGGGAACGAGATAGGGAGCGCACTTTTCAATCATCGGTACACCACACTGAACAGAGCTGGGATGTCACAGAATAGCTCTCACCATGATGGTCATGTTATAAGCACAATCACGAATAATGTGGCGCCTATCAAATCACCTGAAATCACCAAAGGAGCGACAGATGTCCTGTTGTGCTGGTCATTCTTAGTAACCGCTCAGCTTTTATCAGTATTGTGCAGGACGGTAGGGTGCAGACCCCATTTCAAACACCGCTGTCTTCAGTTCGGTGTCCATCTACCACCATTGCCGTGTCAATAACCTTCAAGAAAGATTGTGTGGATTCTATGAAACGTCCGATCCTCACGTTGCGAGACTACTATACTGATGCCTATGAAATCCATCAGCCCAGCCTTCCTTTCATACTGAGCCAGTGACAGACTCTGTAGCTTCCTTCAACTCTATGGCATTGACATACTTCTCTTCGCGTTTCAGAAGGACACCGGGGTGTAGTATGTTGGAAGTATAGATGGCGAGAACGATCATGGCACCGTCCAGTACGTCTGACAGAACGTCAGCTCACGCGATATCAAAGAGGCCACGGAAGCGTACTGAAGTAGATCTCGGTCGTGATGATACGCCCAGTCCATCCGTCGATGAGCTCTATCGTGCGGTATATAGCCCTGTCAATGTTCTAATTAGCCTCCATGTCAGCCGAATGCAATAACTGAACTTGCCGAATGAACAAGCACGTCGTGCTGAACAGGAGACCAAAGCTCTGGAGTTTGAGCTTCAGAGTCCAGCTCCCCCGTACCGCGCTCTTTCCAGATAACGGTGTGTTTGTTAAGTACCGCCAGAAGTACTCAGTAGCGCACGCGGCGTAAACGGTAATGGAAACTGGAAGACGTCCAATGAATACTCACGCCAGTGGAGAGTCAGAGAAAGGAAAGCGCACCCATCTGGAAGACGATACCACCCAGCATGATATGTCCACCAATGTCGGGGTTTGTGCCCTTGGCGACTGCCTTGGCCGCTGTTCCGCCACCAACGGCTTGTACAACGAGCGCAATGACATCACACGAGCAGAACAAGATGGTGTACCACTTTGGACTGAGACGACTGAACCCTGTTCCCAAGCGAAGAATGATGCGCTCCATTATAAGGAAATTCGCGGCGAGGAGTGGTGTAGGGGCGAGAATCGTACAAGTTAATCTGCGAGAGATGGTCAGCATCACTGGACCGCTGATAACAAGACAATGAAAAGCATACTGCATTTCGTACGGCTTAGGGTTTCCGGGTTCGTAATGGGACCAGAGCCGGGCGCCCCAACCCATGAGCTCGATGACGCCGCACAGTACAGCAGTACCCAAAAGCCAGTATCGCTTGAACGCGATGGCTTGACCAGTGTGTATTACTGCGCCATGGTCATAAGTTCGATAGAAGTGTGGTAGAAGAAAGCATATGCACCTGTCGATAAACCAAAGAGTGCAATAAACGTAAGGGCAATTGCCTTGTCGGGGATGTAGCCGTAGAAACTTCTAATGGCCTTGGCGGCGCGTATAGATAGTGCTACGCCACATTATTAGTTCGACGCAAGGCATACGAGACAAATAGACTTGCCTTGGAAGGCCATTGAGAGAAGGAGGAAAAGAATGCAAATGGGTGATTGATGAGTCCTGAAGCAAACATACGTGTCTTTATAGTGGGAGTTCAGCGGCCCACGGCTGCTCGTTGAGGGCCCACCGTAGGTACAGACGCATCTCCCGATGGCTTCCGACGGTTACTCGCATGATGCGAAGGTACCAGATACAAGGAACATAGTACGTCTGACGAAGGACAGAGCCAAGCGGAAATGACCTATCTGCGTATTCTTTCTACCAACCACAAAGGTCCAAGGAGGCGAGAAAGACTTGAACTTTGGAAGTAAGAAGATCGGCGGTTGATCGCGTCTCTTTGTCATTGTTTGTCAAACCTCCCTCTCGTGTCTTCCGTGACTACTTACTAGCCATTCGAACGCGCAACGGAGGAGCAATTACGCCCCTCTCATGGGGGCATCCGATCAATACAAAATATGCGCCAGAAGATACACTCTCATTTTCCTAAGCTGCAATTCAGCTCAAGTGCATACATGGCGTTCCTCAGTCGCGCCTCGGCTTGCTCGCTAACAGCAAAATTTGCTGAGCGCCCCACATACCACGCATGCGACACAATAGCTATAAGTTTTCCTCGCAGCTAACCAGAGACGACATATTACAGCATTTCCTGTGAGCTTCACAAGTCAGTGTGACCATCTAAAGAATAATACAGAATACCATGATACACGTCTCTGCCTTGTCGGGGAGTACGCACGACGCCTGACTCGGAAACTATCACACCCAATGCCCATCATCTTCGCGGGGGCCACTGAAACGAAATGAACTCGGAATACTGACATCCCGTTATCCCTCCATTGTTTATCGATATCGATGACCCCTGCAGAAGGCGATGATTGGTCCGACAATACTCTTGACTTGTGGCCACACTCTGACATTCGGTTGCGGTGGGTGTAATTACGCTCTACTTGGAATCCTATCACCGCTCTGTTGATCGTCCTCCTCCTTTTACCCCCCTCCTTTCCGTCATACAATTTCCCTTAAATCTCTCCAGCATTTGTTCGCCCCCCCACTATATTACCGCCCACTGTCGCTGGCACATGTACTACACGCTCTACGCCTACCGTAATGCACGTTCACTTCTTTTGATTTCTCTCCATACAACCGCTAAACTGATGTGCCCCCCATAGGCTCTCGCCGTTTGGGCCTCAGCCGCAGTTGCTTTCGCGGGTATCGCCGTCTATCCAACGCAGTGCGTAGAACGACTGCTGAATATCTCTCTTCATCTGACAATGAAATGGCAGAAGGAAACCCCCCTTATCGGTCGCGGCGTTCCCCTTACAGGAACTAAGAGCGAGACCACTGTCCACCTACTTCGAAATCATACCATGAACAGAGCCACATAATTTTCGTCTTGAAAATCATTGGCCAAACGGGACCATGATACCACAATAGTCTCTGCCAGACAATATAAATCCATGGAAACGTAGTTGCTCATACCTAAGAAAGTATGTAACTACTACCGGTATGAATGTAATTGTCCAGCAGCATGTGGTCTAAAAGGTGAGTAGCAATAGTATGTATATCGGTAACAGAAAACTATAGGAACGCAACAGCAGCGATCAATCCAGCGATTGACATGGTCATCAACGCAGGTACGTGAATCACGGCAGCACGAGAGCTCGAGTTGTCGGAATCCGCACCGCTGGTGCTACCACTGCTGCTCCCATCGCTTGAGTTGGTCGAACTCTCAGTAAAGGGGAAAGAGGTATTGGTGTTAGTCTCGCGGTATAGGTCAGTCGTGGGTATTTTGTTGCACTGTCCGATAGGCTGCAGCTGTTGAAAGAGAATGTCGTTAGTAGGGACGTAGACGAGACTAAAGAAGGAAACGAACAGTAAACGCAGGGTTGTGGTTTTGTGCAGTCTCCAAGTTGTAACCAATAGCTAGATCGACGGTGATTTCGTACAGATCGTGTTCAAGGACGATAAACCTGACAAAGTCAAAACAAAGAAACTCAACGAATGGGATCAACGAACCCAGTGTCGATTGTAGTCGCATTGCCGATCAGGTTGTTGAAAGTCTGAACACATTGTGCACCGGAAGCTGTGCCGCCAGCGACGTTCCAATCTACGGAAAGACTATCAGTGAACTATCGGGAACAAGCATGCATGCAAACAAACCGTTCGTGTCAAAGGCAACATTGTTGGCGACAGTCCAGATGATAGGTACAAGTCCCATCGCAAGGGAGATCGCACGAACACGGTCATCTGCAAGGTTGGTCAGAGAACTCTCTGAGATCGAGAGTGTCATAACGCACCAATATCACCATACGGAGGACGCATTGTGGTCGGTGTGACACCAAGGACGTCCTTGATAGCCTTGCGCGTCCATCCCAACTCGGCGACAATTTGCTCGTTCGTCAGTTTGGTGAGAGCCTAGCAGAAATGAGGTGCTAAACCTGAGTCATCTCGGATCAACACGTACAGGGTGAGCCCAAGTATGAACGCTAATCTCATGGCCGGCCATGTACTCCTGGCGAAGCATGTCGGGATATGAGATGACGCGGGAGCCGACGACGAAGAACGTGGCACTAATATCTTTCTCTTCCAGGTAGTTGAGGAGTTTACTGCGGGTGCAATCAGTAACTAACACACTTCCGAGTATTCGGACAAGCTAACCCAGCTGCGCGAAGAGGCTGATTAGCACGCAGTCGGGGGAAGATAACGGGGACGACTTACTATAGGGACTTGGTCCATCATCGAAGCTGCGTGGATGGAAATTGATCAGGATGACAGATGAGTGACTGGCGGCATGGAGCGTACCTGACACCCCATGTGAGCTTGTCTGGGCACACTGTGATGTCGGTATCCCGAGTGTGATGACCGCACGTCCACCAACCACGGTTTGCAGCGTCTGAAGAGAACTCGGGATCGCTTGCGCAAGAACCATCTATGGTCGGTTCGAGATCGGGAATGTCAACGCCATCAAGCTCCTTCATCCACTCTGTAACTTCGTCGGAATCTACGCGACATGCGTTGGAAAATTCTGTATAAAGTTGAAGGCTGAAACGAACCGGTAGGTGGAGTCTTGTCCATGGTAGGCCATACATTCTGGGAGTAAGTGACTACCAGATCATTAAGACTCCCCATTTTTACAACGATTGGAAGAGCTTACAAGCGGGGAGCGCAGGCGCATCAGATAACCCAGAAATGGTCGGGGTGGTGCCCTCAGAGAAGGTCGCCGTGGGTGAAAACGTTGTACCTGTCGACATGCCAAAGGTGAGGGCGCTTAATGCCGGTACGTCCGACACTGCCGCAGTAGCTGTGGCGACGCCTGAGGACACTGCTACAGACACAACGGACCCGCCAGTAGCGCCTGCTGTAGCGGTGGTAGCAGTAGTCCCAGATGCCGTTGTGGTCGTGCCGGCCGCCGCAGAGCCCGAAGAGCTGGTAGCCTGTCGTTTATGGATGTGGTTAGGATTGATGCCATGAGCGTGAGCAGTCGTTGCAGCCAAGACAAGCGCCGCGAAGGATGGTAAGAACATCATGACGGGGGGACAAAGGAGTGTAGGAGGCTCAGCTGAGCGAAGTGGTCGTCGTGTGATGGAGAAAAAGAAGAAGGGGGGGTATGTGATTTTCAATCATCATCTCGGCAGGCAGTGGAGTTGACCCACGATATAAATAAACAGTACTATGGCTATAAATACTCTTGACCGGAAAGCAGCCCGAAGGTGCGCATCGTGTTCAAAATGTTCTTCAAAATCTGCTCATTGGGCAGTCTGGAAAGGGACTTGGATGATTGTGTGGCGCATTTCTAGGACATCGTTGAAGAATCCTTGTCATTCCAAAGCGGTGCGACCAAGGCATGGACGATACAAGCTGATTCACGCGTTGCTATGGGGAGATTGCAGAAAATTGGAGTCTGATGGAAGAATAATACAGTCAGCGTAGCCATGCTTCAGAAACATGTTCACTTTCCTCATGTGTGAGCGTCGTAGAACGTTGTCACCCATCAAGGAAACCGCCGCGTCTGCCTGGACGGATTTGGGCATCAACGCCACGTGCTATGCAAATCACTTGTTTGTTCTGGTTTACTGACAGCTTGACTCTGCTCATCGTCGTCCACAGCGGCGCGCTCAGCCATGTCCCGCTTCATGTCGCCATCGCCGCCCGCCCCTGCGCCGCTCCTCGCGCCTCGGCCGTATCGCACAGCGCAGTTTCCCGGCTTCGATGCCCCACCTCCGTTCGCGGAGCCATCACGCCCACCGAGACTAGGCGCTAATTCTCGCCTACTGTCGAGCTCGCCGGAACCCGAACCGCCCAACGACGCCTCGCCCGCCATTCTAGACGACTCGGAATCATCTGATGAAGAGATTTCCGAAGAGGCCTCGTCCCAGAACGCATCGAACAAGGACGAGGAAACCGCGACTTGTCTGTGGGGCGACTGTGGCAAGGTCTTTACCCAGCTAGCATCGCTCATTGAGCATATACACACCGGTGAGCACCGCGTGGGCCGTGTGAAGCGCGTTATTGATATAACGTAGAGCACGTCGGTGTCAACAAATCAAATTACTATTGTGATTGGTCAACGTGCACTCGGCGCGGCATACCCCAGACGTCGCGATTCGCGCTGACTTCCCATCTACGTTCGCACACAAAAGAAAAGCCATTCGTCTGTCCATTACCAGGTGAACAAATACATGTTTTCGTAACACGTTTAATTAAACTTGTACAGAATGCGACAAGTCATTTACACGCTCCGACGCTCTGGCCAAGCATCTGCGCCACCAGCACAACAAATCACCACCGGCACCAGGCCGCGGTGGTTCTCGCAAACGCAAACGATTACCTGGCGACATTGAAGTCACCGCCATACCTTCCACCCGATCCCTCACCCCCACCCTTAGCACGTTTGCCTTCAACGTTAATCCCGAAGGAGAAGTCATGGACTTTAATAGCGCTGCTGCACCCCGTGACCCCTTCATCCATGTCCGCGCAGGTAGCAGCACGCGATCGCCTTCACCACTTCGACGGCAGCCCCACGAAGACGATGAGGGCTACAATTCCTCCTCCTCTACCCCAGATGTCATCCCACAGCATCTGCTACAAATGTACGACCCCGTATCGGGCAAGATACAGGGCCGCTCGCAGCATCAGGTCATGTACCTTCTTATGAAGGCCAAGTACCGGTATGTTCAAGAACAGCATGACCTGCTGATGGAGGAGTTGCGAATAGCCAAGGCCCAGCTCCAGAGGGAGAAGGAGGCAAAGGAGATTGCGGTGGACCGTGTGCTTTTGGGGCTGTATGGTGCCAAGGCGGAGCCACTCGTTGTCCCGATACCCTCTCCTCAGGCGCCCCCCGTACCTCCCGAGCTGAATGGCAAGGCAAAGGCGTCGTAATCTCGTGTATTATTGTGTTGTATTTTGCTATCGATTAATGTATTATTCTTTAATGGTCACTGACTTGTGAAGTACAGGAAGTGTACTGTAATGTCTCTTTTAAGAAGAAACGGTGCGTGACTGAGGAACGAGGGATGTAGAGCAATTAGAACGACACTGTATCCTCCAGCACATAAGTTGTACCGATCGGATCTGCCCCCATGAGAAGGGCATGATTCGTGGCGTTTTCGTTTTATTTTACGGATGGGTGAGGTTTCTTTTCTGAATCTCCTGTTCTCTTATTGATTCGAGGTCTTTCCAAGCTGTTTGAGCGACTGAATACCTCTCTAGAGCGTTTGTCGATGTCGACACGACTGTATGTAATATGATAGAGCTCATCGACAGTCTGGCCGTCGGTCGAGATCTACTATAGTACGTTTCCAGCTCTCTCTCTTGTTGCCGTCGAGGTAATGATCCGTCAGACCATGGCCGTTCTCGCCATCTCTGATGGCATTAGGGCGTGACTAAAGACGAAGCATTATCGCCATGTCTGGATATCCGACTGGGCCGATACGAGAGGGCAATCTTTGACCTACAAGACAAACTCTGTCGCCGTCATCTCCAATGTTCTGGGACTGAGCCAACGTTCTCGATGACCGGATGAACTAGACGCGATTGAAGAACGGACGATCTTGAAGCCTGATAAGCTCTCAATGGCGGGCGTTCTACTGAAGAGCAGACCGGAACTCTGCAGGCTCAAGTAGACATAAAGATGAACCGCCGCAGGTAATTGATCCTGGAGCATGCTCCAAGGACAGAGTGAGCGTTACTGTCTGCACCTGCCTAACAGTATAAGTACCGCGTCAAGGTGCGCGTCTGCATTCAGTACAACTTATCATGCAGTTCTCTTACTCACCTCAGTATCTGCGGCGTTCACATCGCTCTACGTTGTTTCGTCTAGTCCCGTCGTGAGCGCGCTCGCTGCTATGCTACTCTTTTAATTTTACCTTTACGCTGATCTCAAAAACTTTGACCGACTCCCGTATACTAGTTGTGCCACAGTTTCAACCAATTTCTACGTGCGGTGTTCGCCTGAATGGTGAATTTTGCTACTACACGCCCGGAACGCGATCCATTTTGGTTTCTGGAAATCTAACGTGTGTTATCAATGTTTTCCGATCTTACACCCGTTTTTTCAAGCTCGACCCAGAACGGCGTCCGAATGGACGTTCACAATGTATACTCAGTAGCGCCTGTCTTCATCCACTGCCGTCAACTGACTGTATCGTCTCGGGCAAATGATTATCAATCATATCAGCTCGCAGTCACAAAGGCTCTTCGAGGCTGGCAATACAAGGACTCTTCACAATCGAACACGTATTGCATTCGCCTATTCCCAACTAGGTAAGGCAAATGGAAGGCAGTCCAATTGACAGACTGTAGGGTGGGTCCGATGGCTTGAGACGTATGGACTAACCTTTGGTACACTCGAATTCTGACTGGGATGTGCAGAGTAGACACCTCGAGAAGGAAGCCATCTTCGTTCTCCATTCATTCGCTTGTGGGTCGCGTTATGGGATCGGGTGGGTCAGGACTTCGTCGCAATTCTTACTCCAGAAAGAAACTCCAATCGGAGATTACAGTAAAGTTTATGACTTTCCTTGGGTGTAAATTGAAAACGCAGTGATAGGCAATGACCTCGACGAAGATTACTTCCGGCTCGTCCCATCATGAAAAAACCCATCTTCGAAAGATGAAGGTGGACTCGATCTGCGGTGTACTAAACGGATATTCCGCATGAATGAGGAGCGTTCTTCCGCTTTGGTCCTAGTGGTGAGCCGTCATCAACGGGCTGGGCAATCCTTCTACCATTTTCTCCACCGCAGAGGGACGATATTGGCAAAGTATACACCAGAACCAGAGTCTTCAGTCGGTCTTGATGTGAGACCGAGCTTGGAAACGCATGGTGCTCCAGCGACGTCTAGATTTCTATGAACCTGGCCAGCAGTATATATTACAACACTCACCTCCCCATCCAACCCAGTTCCGCTCATCATGCAGTTCTCTTCCAAGTTTGCCTTCGTCTTCGCAGCTCTCGCGTCGCTGCACGTCGTTTCGTCTAGTCCCGTCGTGAGCGCACCCTGCTACTCTTTATGTCCTACCTTTATGCTGCTCCTCTACACCAGACAAGCATTGTCATGACCGATGCCGAGTTTGATTACTGGCTCGCGACGACGGACGCTGAACTGACTTTCATCGGGGACGCTGCCAAAAGTCACTTGAACCCGCTCGCTAAACGCGAGGCGCAGGATACGAGGGTCACGTACTGCAGTAAACGGACCTTTAATGTCTGTGGTGGATCCTGCACGGTGTACCAAGGTGGCGCCGCTTGCCTCAATGCCCCGGGCACGAACTGTCTGGCGGCGACGAATAATGTTGGGTTCTGCGACCGCGCAGGGTAAGCACCATGTCCTACTCGTGCAGACCTTGGACTGACACCTTGATAGTTGCGGCCACAGTTGCAACCAGCTGTCGACGTGCGGCGTCCGCCTGGATAACGGGTTCTGCTACACGCCCGGCACGCGATCCATTAATGTTCCTCCCTAAGAAGAAAAAGTTCAACGTGCGTTATCGGCGAAGCTTTCTAAGCCTGGGGCTGTTGACGTTTAGTATAGAACGACGTCCGGATGGGCTTGCAGTTCCAAATTATGTCTTTGTACTAGGTAGTTTTGTCGTACTTAGCTCAACTTAGTTGTATCGAGTTTGTTTCAACCATCCTTTGATTTTGAGATCCAAGTCGTTCGTGAGCGTCGAGGTTGTAAGCAAACAAATAAAGCTTTGATATGGGATTGATTGACCGTTTTACATCGTACAAGGATCTGCAAGATTTGAGCCTACCAGCAAACAGTTACTTAGACCGAACAACAGAAGGGTTCCTAATGCGCTCGTCAATATCAGAAGGAAGGTCATTAGACCCAATGACGGGATCTTTATCGACAAACTCGCCCTTCAGGAATTGCCGCAAACGCTCCTTTTCTGCCGACAACTGCTCTTTAGAAGCCGTGAGGCTGGCTCGATCAAAATCGATCACAGACAACTCCCCAACATCGTTACACATGATATTCCAAGAGCGAAGGTCTCTATGAAGAACGCCTCTGGCATGGATACCCTTGAAAATATTCCTCAAAGACGCACTGAATGCATATCAGTAAAACTACCAGTGGAGAAGAGATCCGCGTACCGTTCAGATGCTGTGAAATTGATCTTCTTGGTATCATCCATCCTTCGACTAATAGGCTTTCCTAGATGATTCATGATCAAGACTCCGATACCACGGTGCGAATCTTGATAGTAGCCGAATATGAATGGAATACCTCTAACATTACGAGACTGAAGATAACAATATACGTCGTACTCGTGGCGAAGGGACCTCAGTCGTTCTTTCGTGGTCGCAAGCTTAGCAACCAGTCGAGGGGAGGCCACATGCTCATGTCCATGTCCAAATGTTGCAGAGTATGCTTGGCCCGTCGCGCCACGTCCTAGTTTCGAGGTGAGAATCAGAGGAAGACACCGCCCCGATGGATAGACATCAGAGCGTGGCTGGTCAGGAGAGAGGAGAATCTCTGGCGTTGGTGAGTTGTAGTTGCCGTACTTGAGATACAGCGTGAGGACGGGATGGTCCTCAAAATGACTGCGAGTCCTCTGGAAGCAAGTATTGAGACATGCGCCACAGACAACTTTGCAGACGTACAACATGCAGATCTGCCACAAGTTTCCTTTGTTCCCGAAGGCTTGGTCCCGAAGAACGAACGGTAGTCGGTAACCGCTATGTGTGAAATATCAGGGCTTCTTCCATGTAAATGGAATCTGAAAACGAACCCCCGGTAGTTTGTTTAGTTCTTTGGAATCCTTTTCAATGATGCGTTCGCGCTTGGGCGGGTCACAAGGAAGAGCATCAGCCTTTCTTTTTAAGTTCGTCGATGAAGACGAACTAGACACGGGTGAAGTTGATTCGTTCAAATTGGACCACCGTTCAATGCAATCGTGGATGATGCACAGATGCAGACCGGCCATGAATTTACCCCAAGACGGCTTGCAATGACGAGCTTCTATCAGTGGCGACAGAACAAGTGTTTGGGTTCTCTTTGACGGATGCCGATTCGAGCAAAATTACCGCAATCGAATACGATGAATGTGGTGTCGTATCGCACAGCATTTACCCATGCCTTCAAAACACGCGTTAGATCAGAAGAGAGTAGAGAGACTAAAAGGAATCACCCGCTGGATGAGGTGCATCGTCCCAGGAGGTCCGTGACTGAAGGCTGCGCCGATGTCGCCGATATTGAGCGAATCCAGAGGGGTGCATTTTTCGGGAGGTGGCATACGAGGAATGCGCCAAAGTGGATGGTCTGCATCAGGTGGTCGTACAACAAGAGGCTCCGAAGGACGCGCAGTTGTATTGGAATTGTTAGTCCAAGGAAACTCCTTTACACGCGGTTCAGAGTACGCAAATTGGTCCATTTCCTCTAAACACCATCGAGCGTTGGGACATAAGAAAACGCCGAGTGCAATGATGGGAAAGTTTTCCTGAATACTGAGAATACGTTCTCTGTTATTCAGGGAGAAATGTCCGAGTCGTTCCTCGGTGAAATCGCCCATGCGGAGAACGATATTTTCCTCGAAAAAAGGTGGGTCGTCCTCGTTATATATATGCGGACTGTCGGTCCAGAGTATTGTCCGGGCCTCCGAGGGTTCGTCGGGGTGGATGAGAACGCTGGAAGCAATCTGGCAAGCCGAGTGTGCTACACCTTTTATATACACTTCAGCGACATCACTGCCCTTGAAGCTAAAGTCCAACTCTTCATGATACGTTCTTCGAAGAAAAAGTTCTCCTCGCTATATCTAGAGTGGGAATCGGTTGGGAACAGAGTATCGACAGAATCGAGGATATCCGTAAGAAGGGACGGAAGGATGCAGATGCCCTTTAAATGAGATTTTCGTCCAGATGCGTATCGTGAAAACGGAGGAGTGGGTCGGGTGGAGAGTAGCCGGGTACTCGAACTGGAAAGCGACTCCGAGGAACGAAGGAAAGCGTCTCCTCCAAAAGCGTTGGCCTTGGTGCTCGAGTCATTATTCGTTCCCGGTCGTACGTTGCAATTGTGGCTGTCGTACACAATCAAGAGGTTTATAGATGCCGAAGCGTTGAACATGGACCACCATCAAGGATCATCAGAAGGCTATCGAGCTCAATTGGGCACCTGGTCCGAGTCTCGTATGCCCACCGTGTAATTATTGTGGACAAGATTTGTGATGATGGATGCCTGAGGGACAACTCGATCGCTCGTCATGTCCATCCTGTTTGGCTATGATGGCGCGCTGAAGCGCTCAGGGCAACCGAGAAACGCGTAGTTTTTCTACAACTTTTGGCAATGCACCCAATGGAGATCAACACAGTTAACTCACGTCTACCCCGCCATGCAAGTTGACAAGTGGGTTCACTCGGTGTTTAGATGTTCAAAGCCACCCTTGACTCCTAACCACCATCACGTACGTTAAATGCTTCTTGCTGCCTTTCCCCAGCGCTCTCGAACAAGATTATAAAACGCTCCACGACCTTTGCAAACTCTTCGGTTGCCTCTTCAACAGCATCGGGGAATGGCTTGTCCTGCAGACCAGCAGCGAGCTTCTTGACGTACGGGTCGCGTGCCCACGAGTTCACATTGAACTAGAGGACTTAGAAAAGAATATAGCGGTGATGATGGGCTTACCTTGCTAACACCTGCTTTGACGCATTCACGGAAAAGCTCATCAGGGAGCTCGTCAGTGCCGTGCAGACAGATGGGAATGCCGCGGCCCTCGAATGTCTTGCGCAGGTCGCGTAAGATTTCCGTTTTGAAGTTGGGCGGATTGATATACGAGCCGTGGAGATTGCCAATCGAGGGAGCAAGGATGGTCGCGCCGGTGCTAAAGGATGTTGAGCACAACAGCATATCCGCTCAAGGGAACCACTCACCCCTTCATGAAGGCATCAGCCTTCTTAGGATCCGTCATTTTGGCCCCGCTGATCATCCGAAGACCAGCCTCTCCACCTTCAAGACGACCGAGCTCGACCTCGACAGCGACACCAGCCTTTCTCGCCCGGTCCACCCACGGCTTCGCCTCTGCAATGTTCTCCTCGTCTGTATCGGCGTGGCTCGCATCGACCATGATCGAATCGAACGCGATTCCCTGCTCCGCCAGTCCAACTGCCAACTCGAGCTGCTCGGTGCTCGTCGCGTGATCTAGATGCACCGATATCGGCACTTTGGCGCCATGTGCAGCGTTCAGACAGAACTGCAAGAAAGGACCACCACCGTATGCGAGCGTTACCGGGAAGAGCTGGAGGATGGCAGGCGAGTTATTCCGCTCGGCTGCTCTAACGAGTCCAATGACGGAGTGCGCATCGTAGCACGTCTGGGCGATAACACCATATCCACCCTTCTCTGCGGCGGTCAGGATTTGCAGCGTTCGGTTGTTGGCCCACTCAGACATCGTCGATTTGGTCAAAGTCCCGGCCGTTGTCGATGGCTCGTTATGTATGCGCGCTCGTTCCGTTATAGGAGCGATAGTGGTACGGAAATAGAGGGAAGTGTATATTTCCTTCCCACGTGATGGCGGACATATCTGTCGTTTCGATTATCCTGCAGGTCAGCTTGGATCAGAGTCCTTGAGTTCTCTTGTGCCTCTCCATGGGATTCCTCAGCAGACAGCGCGCATAACGCGACCAAACCCTCCTCGTCGTGAGGACACGCCGCCCTTTTAATCTCGTCTGTAACCCTCTCAGGCACTTCTGAGCCCGTTCTCCACACCCGGAACGATATAGAACCGCTGGGGCGCCAACTACCCCCACCGCGCAAATCAAATTCCCCCAGTGCGGGGATTCGGATACGGGTTGCATTGTTGAACTCTGCCAGTCAAAGGTACATAAAGCCCTTCCCGACAGCTTTGGATAAGCGACTCGTTCCTCTCCTTCGCACACCAACCGGTTCTTCTACTTCCGCTTTTTCCGTGTTTCCCTGATCAAATCGTCCCTTTCGTTATCACCATCATGGGCAATCCCAAGCCAGAGCAGGAATGGCGGGAAGAGTTCTCCAACACGACGTACGAACCCGGATCGGAGGCGGAGAAGAAGCTGGTGCGCAAGATCGATTTGCACATTGTCCCTACGATTTGGGTGCTGTATACGCTGTCGTACCTTGACCGCGCGAACATTGGGAATGCCAAGTCTGGCGGTATGGAGGAGGCGCTGCATCTCTCGGATACGGAGTACTCCATTGTGCTGCTGGTGTTCTTCATTTCGTATGTTATCTTTGAGGTGCCGGCGAACATGCTCTTGACGCGTCTGCGCCCGTCGTACTTCCTATCGACTTTATGCTTTGTGTGGGGTGGGGTGGCCGCGTGTATGGCTGCCGCGACCAATTATCAGGCGCTTGCTGGGATCCGGTTTTGCCTTGGTGTCGTTGAAGCTGGGTTTGCACCCGGGATCGCGTTCTATCTCTCTTCATGGTATAAAAGGCACGAACTGGCCAAACGGTTCGCTATCTATTATACTGCCACTGCTGTTTCGGTATGTCGTGCTCTTACGTTTATCTCGAGAGCTGATAATGAATCTGGATTAGGGTGCCTTCTCCGGTCTCCTTGCCGGTGTTATCACAGACCATCTAGCTCTAGCTCGTGGGATCGAAGGCTGGCAGTGGCTGCTCATCATCGAGGGCGTTGGATCTTCGTTCGTCGCGTGCTTTACATGGTATATCCTCCCGGATTGGCCTGCGACCACTTCATGGCTTACTCCCGAGGAACGAGTACGTCTTTAAAGCTGTTTGCCATCGCGCCTCTCTAACCTCCGATTAGTTCATCGCTGTGCAGCGTCTGGCATACGATGGTATTGGTGGCGTCTCAGGCAAGGATGCCCAGCACGCTGAGCCGACCCATGGAGAGGCGTTCAAGATGGCCATCACCGACTGGCGGACGTGGTGCCTGTCCGTCATGTACATGCTCGCCACTGGTGCCCAGACTATCCAGTACTTCATCCCGACTCTTGTCGGTCAGCTTGGCTACACAGGTCCGTTTGAGTATCCATCGTTTCCATTCCAATGCTTATACAGTATGCGAAGGATACAGCAAGCAGTTCATGACCATCCCCATCTACGGTGTCGCGTTCGTCTTCATCGTCTTTTTCTGCTTCCTCTCGGATATCCGCAAGGAGCGTGGAAACTATGTCACGATAACGTCTTTCATCGCTGGTATTAGTTTCATCATTTGTGTGTCCGTGAGCAACGAGCATGTCAAGTACGCGTTCCTTTGCTTTGCTGTTGGGGGTGTGTATGCTTGCTGCCCGCTCACCCTTCTCGTGAGTTCTTCCTTTCTGCCTTTTTTATAATTGTCTGAATGTGGGTTATCTAGTGGGTATCCGGTATCATTGACCATCCGGCAGAGAAGCGCGCTGTGGCTATCGCTATTGTCAACGGGCTGGGAAACAGTGCGAGTATATACGGAAGTTTCTTGTGGCCATCGAGTACTGGTCCGAGATATGTCCAGGGTTTTGCGACTACGACGTGAGCTTTTACTCATTCTTGGGATGTGGAGGATCTGATTATGAATTTTCGTTTAGTGCCTTTGTGCTCCTGCTGGGTATCCTGGCGCAGATCTTGAAGCTTGCGCTGAAGAAGTATCCTAGTCAAGCGCTCCATTATGAGGCGAAGACCGCTGATGGCAAGGTTCAAGAGGATGTATAGCTGTAGTGTCCCCCATTAATAATGACATACTGTCGGTTGTGGTTTGTGGTTTGCTGAGACGCTTTAAGTCAAGTGAAGATCGCAGGCCTATGTCTTACACGACCTGCGTTGATACCAAGAACGACGACAACGATAAAGCTGAGAACGAACCGCGTTAAATGACATCGGACATGGGAACAGTTGCGAGAGCAGATGGGTTTGGTCAGACGAATACAGGGCTATGTTATATATAGTGCAACGCATTGCCAGAAGTTGTTGAAATATAACAGCGAAACAAGATAAGTAGACATGACCGTGACGAAGAGAGGTCGAGTTGTCCCTCAGGCATACAGATCGCACTGACGGAAATCGTGTCCTCACGGTAGGCATGTAAGAATCGGACCTCGGAGGTGCCCAATTGAGCTCAATAGCCTTCTGATGATCCTTGATGGTGGTCCATGCTCAACGCTTCGGCATCTATAGACCTCTTGATTGTGTACGACAGCCACAATTGCAACATACGACCGGGAACGAATAATGGCTCGAAAACCGAAACCAACGCGTTTGGAGGAGACGCTTTCCTTCGTTTCTCCTCGCTTTCCAGTACGAGTACCCGGCTACTCTCCCCCCGACCCACTCCTCCGTTTTCACGATACGCACCTGGACGAAAATCTCATTTTAAAGGGCATCTGCATCCTTCCGTCCCTTCTTACGGATATACTCGATTCTGTCGATACTTGTTCCCTACCGAGTCCCATTCTAGATACAGCGACGGAATGTTCTACATCGACGAACATATCTATCATAACTTGGATTTCAGCTTCAAGGGCAGTGATGTCGCTGAAGTGTATATAAAAGGTGTAGCACGCTCGGCTTGTCAGATTGCTTCGAGCGTTCTCGTTCACCCCGACGAACCCTCAGAGGCCCGGACGATACTCTGGACTGACAACCCGATCATGTACAACGAGGACGATCCACCTTTTTTAGAGGAAAATGTCGTTCTGCGCATGTGGGATTTTACGGAGGAGCGAATAGGAAGCTTTTCCGCAAATAACAGAGAACGTATTCTCAGTATTCAGGAAAACTTCCCCGTCATCGCACTCGGTGTGTTTTTGTGTCCGAATGCGCGATGGTGTTTAGAGGAAATGGACCAATTTGCGTACTCTGAGTCGCGTGTCAAGGAGTTTCCTTGGACTAACAATTCCAATACAACTGCAACTGCGCCGCGTCCTTCGGAGCCTCTTGTTGTACGACCGCCTGATGCAGAGCATCCGCTTTGGCGCATTCCTCATATGCCACTTCCTGAAGTATGCACCCCTTCGCTCAACGTCGGTGACATTGGCCCAGCCAGTCACGGAATGCCTGGAACGATGCACCTCATCCAGCGGGTGATTTCTTTTAGTCTCGTTATTCTCTTCTTGTCTAACGATACGTCCTCCAGACTTGGGTGAACGCCGTTCGATTTGACACTACATTCATCGTGTTCGATTGCGGTAACTTTGCTCGAATCGGTATCCGTCACAGAGAGAGCCAAACACTTGTTCTGTCACCACTGATAGAGGTCCGTCATTGCAAGCCGTCTTGGGGTAAATTCATGACTGGATTGCATCTGTGCATCGTCCACGACTGCCTTGAACGGTGGTCCAAACTGAACAAACCGGTGTCGAGTCGTAGTTCGTCTCCATCAGCGAATCTGAAAAGAAAGGCTGACGCTCTTCCTGATAAATCATCTAAGCGCCAACGCACGACTGAGAACAGAAAACTGCCAGGGATGCTACTACCGACTACCATTCGCTCTTCGGGACCTAGTTTACGGGAAAGAAACAGAATCCTTACGGATCTACATGTCGTACGTTGACGAACTCTTCGCACGATGTTCATTGATCCAATCGTTGTCGGCAGGACACTCGTAGTTATTTCCAAGACCATCCCGTCCTTACCTTGTACCTCCAATACGGCAACTACAATTCGCCGACGCCACAGATTCTTCTTGCTCCCGACCATCCACGCTCCGATATCTATGAATCGACGCAGTGTCTTTCTCTGATCCTCACCTCTAAACTAGGAAGCGGCGTGACGGGCCAAGCGTATACTGCAACCTTTGGACCTGGACACGAGCACTTCAGGGCGCCTCCCCGCCTGGTTGCTAAACTTGCTACCACAAAAGACCGGCTGATGTCCCTCCGCCACGAATACGATGTCTACTGTCATCTTCAGTCTCGTGATGTCAGAGGTATACCATTCGTATTCGGCTACTATCAAGATTCCCATCGCGGCGTCGGAGCTCTCATTATGAACTATGTAGGAAAGCCCCTCGCTAGAAGGATGGATAGAACTACTAATAAGATCAAGTTTACAACATCGGAATGGTATGTGGATCACCTAGTAGTTTTTGCTGAAGGATACTTATCATTATTAAGTGCAACTTTGAGGAACATTCTGAGGGGTATACATACGAAGGCTGCAGTGCTTCACCGGGACCTTCGTTCGTGGAATGTGATGGTTAGCGACGCTGGCGAGTTGACTATCATCGATTTCGATCGAGCTAAGCTCGGGGCTTCCAAGGAGCAGCTTGCTGAAGAAGCGGACCGTTTACGTCGATTCTTGAAGGGCGACTTTGTCGATAAAGATCCCGTCATTGGTTCTGGCGATGTTCCGTCTGACATTGACGGACGCATCAAGAACCCTTCTGTTGTTCAGTCTCCGAGTAGGAAGTAACTGTTTGTTGGTAGGCGCAAATCTTGCAGAACGTAGAATCAATCCCGTATGAAAGATCTATTTGTTTGCTCGTGATCTCAACGCTCAGCAACGACTTGGCGCTTGAAATCGAAGGAAGGTTTAAACAAACTCGAAACTGAACTCCTACGCGGATGCCATTCTGAATCTATATCAAACGTCAATGATTGCAGGCTTCAAAGGAGGGTTAATGCACGTTGGACTTCCTAAGGAGATACATCAACGGATCGCGGATGTGCTTCATCTACATTCGGGGCGCCAATCATTTCCGCTTCGGGAATAGTTGTAGGGCTCAATGCGCCGGGGATCGTGGCGGGTCGATGCTGGGCGGGGTGGCTGTAATCGCTGCTTCCAGTACTGGGATTGGCCTAGTCTGAGGACTTATTGCGTGGGGTGTCGCGAGTTCTGTTAGGCAAGACACGATCAAGAATAGGTATGATGATTTTACCCGTGCTGGCAAAAGACTACGATATCAGGGTCTGTAGGATTCTGGATCTTCATGTGGTTGAGACCAATAATAATTGGGGTGTATATACACATGGCTCGGAAAAATGTTCCCATCATTCAAATTGACTGTACGCTCACTCCTCCTCTGATACTACCGGCGGCGCGACTACCACCATTAGCCACTCACACTGAGCATATTGAGCACAGGGAAACCCTCGCCAGCCAGAAGCGCTTGAAATTCTTCTTGGGATGGATGATCAGAGAAGTTGTCGACAACCAGTCTGACTATCTCCACACGAGAATGGTGCGTAAAACCGTACCAAAGTCCCTCCAATCATCTTTGTCCTTGTCCTTCAAAATGAGTGTGTCAAAAGTCCAAGTCGAAGCGATATGGATGTCAATAGTGATAGCAGTCAATTCGAGGAATGAGCCGCTCTCTAACGCGCGAGTCAACCAGATAATGCACGGGGGAAGAACCCGGCTTGATACACGCAGAGACTTGAGTCGTGTTACGAAATCATACAATGCTAGCTCAACGGCTAATGATGCTTGGCATTAGATATTAAACGTGGAAACCGGGGCAATGACTCACGTGGTATCGTCACGGGCAAGCTGAGGTGCTCCAATGTGTGGCGTTGAAATCTGCGGAGCACAGATATTATCCGATTGCTGACCTCGACGTCAGTCTCAAAAGATTGAAACCTAGGACAAGCCAATGAGAGCCCGCGAACGTGTAAAATGTCCACGGGAGATGCAGGCATAGAGAAAGCATCGAGTAGCATCGACAATGATTCCAGTGATTCATTGTATATGACAAGCGAGCGTAAGTAGAGCGGCCTTGAAGCGTTCACCGCCAATGACAACGGCGCTGATACGCTCGTGCTCAAAGGTTCTTCAGGATGGACGGTGACATCGTTAAGGACGAGGGTTTCGAGACTCGCACAGTTATCGAGCAGCCTCACCAAAGAGCCAACGTCTGGAAAGGTAACGCATGATATGCTGAGGTACCTGAGTTGGTGATACTCATTTAGAGCGGCAAACAGTGGCTCATATATACCCTGAAAAATATCCCAATAACAAAACTCGAATCGGAGGCTCTCGAGTTTTGTGCACATTGCGAGATAGCTAGGGATGACGGCTTGGACCTCGGATGCGAGTTTATCCTTGCGGCGATGGAATATGTCGAGAACGGATAGCCAAACTTGAGATGTCGCGTGTACTTGGAGCGTTTTCGAGAAGATATTGGAACTGGCTAGGCGTGCCGATGGTGGAGAAGAGGGGATCATTAAAGCCACGGAGTTGCATGCGTACGTGGTATCGTCGGAACCGCAGAAGATGGCGGGACTAGTATGGATGAAGTTGGTGTGAATCTCGACAGAAGCAAAGAGGAGAGATTGGGCGATGGGTGTCCAGATTTTGGAGACGAGGGAGAGTGATTTTAGGTCTTGTGTGCTGTAGCGCCCGGCATGTTTGATTATGGGCTCAATGAGTTCGACAGGGAAATAAAATGCCGGTTTCGAGGTCTGCTTCGTGTTTTCAATGGTTGGATAGGATCGTTGTAGGTGCAGAGTTACCATTGTAGACGTAGTCTATGACTTGGACTAAATTTTGGGATGGATGGCGAGTACTAGTCCTGGCTATAGCATAACTGAGACAGTGAGAGCATGAAGCAAAAGACTCGCCGATCAGGTGTTTGGCTTCAGCCACTTCAGCTGATACTTAGACTAGGACGAGCACGTATGAAGTGATTTATATAACATATCAGTAAATTCATTATCAGATTGTAAACTTAAGTGTATAACCAGTAGATTGTCCACCCACCCAGAATGCAAAAAAATATACAATTGTTATGCTTGAATATCAAAGACGCCACCCATTCCACGCACGAACGCTACCATGCTCATGGCGCCAGGATCTGGAGGTAGCGCGCCACGATCCGCCCCGACATATGTCGCACGGCCAAGTTTTGCGACCAAGTCTTTTGTACCCTCGCCACCTGCGACACATCGCCTAATCGCCTCTGTTAACCCGGCCTGGTCGGATGACGCCGGTGCAGATAGACCCTCAACAAAGGGGATGAGAGCATCCATAACTGTCCTGTGGCCCACGCGTGCCTTGGTGCTCTGCCCGAGTGTGTCGATAGCCTTGGCTGCCGCTTCGCCCCAGAAACAGACGTCAACTGGGCGACTGTTTCCTAATAACCGAACCTCTGCGGTGAGGGCTGCGAGGAAAATGCTGTAAATGGCGCCTAGCGTTCCGCCACAGTTATCTACGTACTTCATCAGACACTGAATTCAATGAGAGGTAGCTCATGCTGACCGTCAATGATCTCGGTCACGTCTCTCAATGTGGCGACAAGATCGCCATCCTTTCCAAGGTCTTTAGCGAGAGCTACCATTACGGCCTTGGCGCCTATGGCGCACGTCTCTCCACAATCACCATCGCCGACGATCTACCCCTCAAAAAGGTTAGCAGTGCGCCAAGGCTCAATTTTGAGACCTACAGTATCCCACTTTGTCAGGTCGGGTTCAGCATCATATACAGCTTGAGCTCCATATTGAATCGCACGACGAAGAATTCCAGGATCAACTGAAACAGAAAGGCATAAGAAATAAGATACAAAGCAAATGTGGACACGAACCTGTAACTTTGGGTCCAGCACTCTCTGCTTGAACAACGACAGGCTCTTCCTTGACCTCAATAATCCTCTCTTTCCGTGTCCTCTTTTTCAGATTCTCCGGGATAGGGTATATATTCTCTCCAGGCCAAGCAGCGCTGGCGTGCGGCGCGTCGTATAAATCGATGATCTCCCGTTCGCCCTTTCCGCTATTGAGAACACGCGCGGAGTGAGAGACATTGAGCAAGGTTATCGAGAAACCGGGTGCATTGAGCGAGGTCATGAAAGAACCGCATTGTATACGTTTAATCCGTATCTTGAGTGGGTGCAGTTCTGAGATTTTCTGAGTTGAATAAGGTTGGTCGGATTGAACGATTATATCACTTACCAAGCTGTCTGGTCGCTTCGTCGACCACAGCGTACATCTCGAGCGTGCTCATTCCACCCATGTTGTTGACGAATAAGATGATGCCATCGTTCTCCTGGAACGGAACAAAGGCGCGCTCCGGATCCTCCTGGTTCAATAGCAAATCAAGCATACGCTCAATGAGCTTTTCGGGTGGAGGTTGTGGGCTGACAACGAAGACGCCGGGCTCGTTATGCAAACCAAGCCCAATCTCAATTGTGTCTTCACCAATGACGCCGTATTTGGCATTGTCGCGTCCAGGGACATGACAGTGCCCGAGCGTGCATCCAATAGAGAGAAGACCATCCGTGACTGCTTTTCCAAAGGCAAGCGTCTCGGAGAAAGAATAATCTGCTTCAGATGCCGCACCAAGGAGTTTACAGGCGAGAATGGTACCTGCCATCGCGCGACGGCCAACTAGAGCTCCCTTGGTCCGGCCGACACTGACGTCGTCGCAGATGGGCAGGATAGCGATGTTGTCGATTCCATTGGCACGCGCCTGCTGACACGCCAGACCGAAATGAAGGTTGTCGCCGGTGTAATTGGTGATGATCAGGATAGTTCCTGCCGTCGATGGAACGGCCTTGACGGCGGTATATACCTGTTTAGCAGAGGGACTAGCAAAGGTGTCTCCGCTGACAGATGCAGAAAGGAAACCGCGACCAACGAAACCGGTAGAGCCTGGCCTGTTAGGATGTTAGTTTTGCGATAATCGTGAAAAGGTAGATCACTTAATCATGGCCTGCTCCTCCGCCACAGATCAGTGATACTTTGCTAGTGTCGTGAGCGGCATTGATAACTGTTTTGGTCGCGGGGAGTAGACACAAGGACGGATGCGATGCGACAAGACCCCTCAGGGAACGAAGAACGAGAGTGGCGTGGTCGGGGAAGATATGGCGGTCCATGGTGCGTGATCAGCACTGCTGAGCAGCATCTTGGGATTATATTGGAGTAGAGAGAGATGCGGGACTATATGTTTCCGAACGGTCAGAAGCTCGGAGACATGAAGGGACCTTCATGTGGCTGTGTAGGAGGTGGGGGAATTGTGAGGGGCCCCGCGATCCGACCAAAGGGACCGGATTAATAGCTGCGACGCCGGGGACTGTACAGGTCAAGTGCAGACGTCCGAAGGGGTCAACTGTACAGGTCATGGTCATCGTTCAGGACAAAAGCCTTGCGGCATATTCCGACGGACTAGTCAGGCGAGTGAATTTGCTCCACTTCAGCTAAATATGCACATCATGATTGTCTTCCTTCTTCGCCCATCCGCATCGAATATTCTTGTATCTGCTGCTGAATGCTGGCCAGTAAGTAACAGATTCAAGTTCCAACAATATCTGCATTTTACAAGCTATAGAAGCGAGACTTTGCCAATGATTTCTTCAAAGCTGTTATTGGATTATTGCCACCTTGCTTCTTAAGGTCCTTTATCAGGCGCCACACTCGGCCGGCCCAGTGCCACAACCGTAATTCGGTACCCCACGTGCAATGCACAGCCACACTACATCTTGTTTATGACCACGTCTACGCGCCTCCCGAAACGACTAATGGACTCAAATAGAATGCTAAGGCGACAGTAGCCTTCGTGTACGAATAAATGCTATTATGGACCAGGAGGAACCGGCTTCAGCCTTGTAAACACAGAGGTGAGTGGGCTACAGATTACACGGCCAATTCGCATTAGCGTAATTAATCTTCCTCGTCCCAGAACCCGTGTATCAAGATCTTTCATGTCCATCTGTGCAAGTCGTTCACTCGCCAATTTATATTCATCAATGTCATAATATATACGCGGCTCCTACGAGCTGTATATTCGACCAACTTCTCCGCGTGTATGGCGGCGCCGATGCCAGCATGAACGACACATACGATGGTCCATCTACCAATGAACGCGTTTCTGTCTTGCTTTCGCTACGTTCAACGTGCTCTCTGGAGTTAAAGCGCCTTCCAACTGAGTCACATCATGTATACGCGTTACGCATTCTCGCGCCATCTGTGATATACAGTCATTGTCATGCGGTCTTTCTCTATCAGACATTCCGATGTGAAAACTCCCAGGTCAGCTATCTGTCATATCATGCGTTCAAATGTCCCATAACGGTCACCAGATTCCGCAACGCTCGCTATCTGGAGTAAGAATCAGGTAAGAACGTCCTGTCTAGCCCCCCGACCACATTCCGACGCGCGGCGTCAGGAACATGGACCCTGTTCCAGCGCGTATTCCTTCAGATTCCTTCACACGACGATGCGGTTCCATTAGTGCTCGTGTTCTCAGAGAAGACGTCTACATGTGGTGACGCCGTATAAAGGAGTGAGACATGCGAAGTCACTTCAAGGATGCGCTCCCTTGTCTTCCTCGCTTATTTCTTGCCCTTCTGCGTCTCTACGCCTCTCGCTTCCAAGCGATGGGACGAGCCCGAGCTTGTCAAAAAACATTCTTGGGTAGCTGTACCGAGTGGATGGGAGTTCCATTCCGTACCCAGTGCCGACCATGTCATTGACATGCGTATCGGCCTCACCAAGGAGAAGGGCAATGAGCTAATTTCTGCGCTGTACGAAGTCAGTATGCCCAGCCATGAACGGTGCGCCTTTTTCCAACTTGTCTAAATACCCATTGAATGACATCGCTATCAGCTATGGCAAACACCTTTCTAAAGAGGAAGTCGACGCCCTCGTCGCGCCCCATCCCGACTCTGTTGAAGCGGTCGAATCTTGGCTTAGTTTCCATGGTGTCAATCCCGATGATAGTTCGTTTCGGTCGTCCAGTGGCTCTTGGATCACTGTCCCCATGACTGTTTCTCAAGCTGAGCGGATGCTTGGCACAGAATATGGTGTCTATTATCATGCCGAATCAGATTCATACGTCGTTCGCACGTTGGGTTACTCGTTGCCTCGCGAACTCCACGACCATATCAAGGTTATGTCTCCCACCACCTACTTCGGCACGGTGAAGAGCATGAAGACCGCGAGCTTTATTCAACAGGAAATAGAGGAGGAGGAGGAGGTCGAGGCGACGACCGAGCTCAGCGCGGCTGCTGTTCCTAGTAGCTGCGCATCAGCGATTACGATCAGTTGCTTGCAAGCCCTCTATAATAGTACGTTGTGCTAAAATCGTCTGTCGGGTTCTGACGCTCATATTTGCTCAGCCACAGAGTATGTGCCAACTGCCACAGATCGCAACATTCTCGGCGTTGCTGGATACCTCGAGGAATTTGCGAACCGTGCTGATCTTCAGGTTGATTCTGATCCCGTCTTGTCAATAAATACTGAACATCGTTGGATAGACATTCCTCGGGCGGTTCAGATCAGATGCGGTCGGGATTACATTTGACACGGTCTTGGTCAATGATGGTCAAGACGACCAGACCGATCCAGGTGTGGAGGTTAGCTTGGTTTTCTTTTCTTGGAGACTACGATTCTCATACATGATATCAGGCAAACTTAGATATTCAATACACCGTCGGTCTATCTTTTCCCACACCGAATATTTACTACAGGTAAGAGATTTCATGTTATCCAGCAAACACCGTCATGAATTGTAAGCAGCACTGGTGGTTCTCCTCCTTTCATTCCGGATACCGATACGCCCACCAACACGAATGAGCCTTACCTCGACTGGCTAAACTTCATCCTTGCGCAGGACACCATCCCACAAACTATCACTACATCGTATGGAGAAAATGAGCAAACTGTGCCGTTCGATTACGCCAGCAGCGTGTGTGAACTGTTTGCCGAACTCGGGGCGCGCGGTTCGACAGTCCTCTTTTCTAGCGGCGATTCTGGGTGGGTGTTACCTTTTCCGCACAGATCCTTCGGCTGACTCGTAACTTGATGTAGTGTTGGTGGTAGCGATTGCACGACCAACGATGGAACCAACACGGTTCGGTTCCAGCCTGCGTTCCCTGCTGGGTACGTTCATTTCATAACACAGCCCGCGCACCTTGCTGGAACGCGTTTCAGATGCCCATTCGTCACGGCCGTAGGCGGTACAGAGAGCGTCAACCCAGAAGTTGCTGTGGACTTTTCTGGTGGCGGATTTTCCAACTACTTTGCCATGCCAGAGTATCAGGCAGAAACTGTCAATGCCTACGTCGCGGATCTGGGCACGACTAACGCGGGTTTGTTCAAGTACGTCTTTGCCTAGCGGAGAGTGGCCGTTGATTGATGTTTTCGTTTTGACAGTACTTCTGGCCGCGCTTACCCCGACCTCGCTGCGCATGGTGTTGATTTCCGTGTCGTTATCGGCGGATCGTTGTTCTCGGTCGGTGGAACGAGCGCTAGCTCGCCGGTACGTTGGTTCCGCGTATTAACCGTAGGCTTTCTTATGCGCCGTTAGACTTTGGCTGCCGTCGTCGCGCTTCTGAACGACTATCGCCTGTCGAATGGTCTCAGCTCTCTGGGATTCCTGAATCCGTTAATTTACGCTAGTCCTGAGGGTTTCGTTGATATTACTTCTGGTTCAAACCCCGGATGTGATACAGATGGTAAGCGTTCATGGGCGCTTGTTTATGTGAACGATGCTAATGGCTGTTATAGGGTTCCCGGCTACTGTGGGGTGGGATCCGGTGACTGGGATGGGGACGCCCGATTTTGTGGCGTTGCAGCCTATTGTTCTCGCGGCGTAAGAAAAGAAGAGGGGCATCCATATTACAGAAGTAGTACGGCCTATGTCCCCTCGGGAACTGTATTCGGGTGGTACAGAGGGAATGACAACAGAATTCAATGTCAACCAGGCCGTCTGCAGCCTCTTGGCCATATCGGTTGTGTGACCTTACCCAGCGGTACTGGTCATGCCGATGGGATCAGCCAACATGGCGAGAGCAGCATATATGGCATGTATCGCCACTAAGTCCCTGCGAGAGAGAATTGCAAAGGTTTTCGAGAGGGCACAGGCAAACTTGAATTCTACATAATAAGAGTGTATGAATAGAAGGACACTCAAGAGATGATATCGCCTATATCCTGACAGAGGTGAGTATGTGAGGATCAATGAGGAATGTTGATCAAGAGCCGGACGAGTCTATTGACGCGCCGTTAATTGGCGGTCATGCGGTCAAATGTCAACAACAAAATTGTCGCAGTTCAGTGAACTAACACTGGGTGAAGGCCTTGGAGTTTTCGGCGAAAACCCCGGTTAAAGAACCTCAAGAGTTTTAACAATTTTTTTAGGTTAAAATAATTTTAAAACTATTTTAACATTCTTTAAAGTATTTCGACCAAAAACTTAAGTGAAATTTGTCTTAAAAATATTAGTAAGAACAGCGAAAGCCAAATTAGGAAGTTTTAGAGTAGTTTTAAGGTTAAAATTAGGTTAAAATTATCAGAACTTGTATTTTAATGAGTTTAATATGGTTTTCAGCGAAAAAGTCAGAAAGAAATCAGAAAGAATATAGTTAAAACTTTGAGAAGATAGTCAGGAGAGATTGTACGATATATTTAGAGAGTATTAATAAATATTTATAAGGGAATTTTTGATGAGAATATTAGAAAAGAGGTTCAGAGGATTTTGACTGAAAGAAAAGATGAAAATTGTGTAAAGAATTGTAAAATACAAAACTAAGAGATCTTTAGAGAATTTTTGCCATCGTAAGGTGAAATTTCTTAAAAATTGTTTCAAGAGTTTTTGATGAAAATAGAACTAAAAAATAGAGTGAAAAGTAAGGTGAAAACGTCAAAACCGAAAGTGCGATAATACAAGAAGTACTGTCATCAGTGCAAGGTCACTATACTCAACACAAGGCCCAGGCAAGGAGTACTGCAGTCAATGTGGGATCAATGCCGTCAACGCAAGGAGTACTGCAGTCAATGCAAGATCAACGCAAGGAGTACCGCAGTCAATGCGGGGTCAACGCCGTCAATGCAAGGAGTACTGCAGTCAATGCAAGATCAACGCAAGGAGCACCACAGTCAACGCGGGGTCAACGCCATCAACGCAAGGAGTACTGCAGTCAACGCCGTCAACGCAAGGAGTACCGCAGTCAATGTGGGGTCAACACCGTCAATGCAAGATCAACGCAAGGAGTACTGCAGTCAATGCAAGATCAACGCAAGGAGTACCACAGTCAACGCGGGGTCAACGCCGTCAACGCAAGGAGTACTGCAGTCAACGCCGTCAACGCAAGGAGTACCGCAGTCAATGCGGGGTCAACGCCGTCAATGCAAGGAGTACCGCAGTCAATGCAAGATCAACGCAAGGAGTACTGCAGTCAATGCGGGGTCAACGCCGTCAACGCAAGGAGTACTGCAGTCAACGCCGTCAACGCAAGGAGTACCGCAGTCAATGCGGGGTCAACGCCATCAATGCAAGATCAACGCAAGGAGTACTGCAGTCAATGCAAGATCAATGCAAGGAGTACTGCAGTCAATGCAAGATCAACGCAAGGAGTACCGCAGTCAATGCAAGATCAACACAAGGAGTACTGCAGTCAATGCAAAGTCAACGCCGTCAATGCAAGGAGTACCGCAGGCAATGCAGGGTCAACGCCGTCAACGCAAGGAGTACTGCAGCCAATGCAAGATCAACGCAAGGAGTACCACAGGCAATGCAGGGTCAACACCGTCAACGCAAGGAGTACTGCAGCCAGCAGGACTCCTTGCATTGATCTTGCATTGACTGCAGTACTCCTTGCGTTGACGGTGTTGACCCCGCATTGACTGTGGTACTCCTTGCGTTGATCTTGCATTGACTGCAGTACTCCTTGCGTTGATCTTGCATTGACTGCAGTACTCCTTGCATTGATGGTGTTGACCCCGCATTGACTGCAGTACTCCTTGTGTTGATCTTGCATTGACTGCAGTACTCCTTGCGTTGATCTTGCATTGACTGCAGTACTCCTTGCGTTGACGGCGTTGACCCCGCATTGACTGCAGTACTCCTTGCGTTGACGGCGTTGACCCCGCATTGACTGCAGTACTCCTTGCGTTGATCTTGCATTGACTGCAGTACTCCTTGCATTGATCTTGCATTGACTGCAGTACTCCTTGCGTTGACGGCGTTGACCCCGCATTGACTGTGGTACTCCTTGCGTTGATCTTGCATTGACTGCAGTACTCCTTGCGTTGACGGCGTTGACCCCGCATTGACTGTGGTACTCCTTGCGTTGATCTTGCATTGACTGCAGTACTCCTTGCGTTGATCTTGCATTGACTGCAGTACTCCTTGCGTTGACGGCGTTGACCCCGCATTGACTGCAGTACTCCTTGCGTTGATCTTGCATTGACTGCAGTACTCCTTGCATTGATCTTGCATTGACTGCAGTACTCCTTGCGTTGACGGTGTTGACCCCGCATTGACTGCAGTACTCCTTGCGTTGATCTTGCATTGACTGCGGTACTCCTTGCATTGACGGCGTTGACCCCGCATTGACTGTGGTACTCCTTGCGTTGATCTTGCATTGACTGCAGTACTCCTTGCGTTGACGGCGTTGACCCTGCATTGCCTGTGGTACTCCTTGCGTTGATCTTGCATTGACTGCAGTACTCCTTGTGTTGACGGCATTGATCCCACATTGACTGCAGTACTCCTTGCCTGGGCCTTGTGTTGAGTATAGTGACCTTGCACTGATGACAGTACTTTTTGTATTATCGCGCTTTCAGTTTTGACGTTTTCACCTTACTTTTCACTCTATTTTTAAGAAATTTCACCTTACGATGGCAAAAATTCTCTAAAGATCTCTTAGTTTTGTATTTTACAATTCTTTACACAATTTTCATCTTTTCTTTCAGTCCAAATCCTCTGAACCTCTTTTCTAATATTCTCACTAAAAATTCCCTTATAAATATTTACTAATACTCTCTAAATATATCGTACAATCTCTCCTCACTATCTTCTCACAGTTTTAACTATATTCTTTCTGATTTCTTTCTGACTTTTTCGCTAAAAACCATATTAAACTCATTAAAATACAAGTTCTGATAATTTTAACCTAATTTTAACCTTAAAACTCCTCTAAAACTTCCTAATTTGGCTTTTGCTGTTCTTACTAATATTTTTAAGACAAATTTCACTTAAGTTTTTGGTCGAAATACTTCAAAGAATGTTAAAATAGTTTTAAAATCATTTTAACCTAAAAAAATCGTTAAAACTCTTGAGGTTCTTTAACCGGGGTTTTCGCCAAAAACTCTGAGGCCTTCACCCAGTGTAAACCCGTCTCAAGTACAAATCAAGGCGATCATTGGAATACAAAAATGTCAGATTTAAGATCGAGGCTTCTACTCACGAAGCGTCAAGCACGCCGCCCAAGAGCAACAGCGATCTTTACTATCCGATAAGCTAATGTGTTCAAACCAGCCTCAAGGACTGGCTCGTTCGGATAGTAGCCGGTATAGTATCCATAAGACTCGGGAAGAGTAAGCGCTTGAAGGTCGGCAGCTGTGGTGAGAGCAGGAAGAACATATTTTCCCTGAAACGAAGTCAGACAATGGACTTATCTCGCGTGCGGGTCAAGTTACCTCGCCAGGAATAGGAACGACTGCTCCCCATGGTTTGCGCCCATCTGGAAAATAGACCTCGTAAACGGCCCATCCTCACTTAGCTTGGAGTTTCGGTCCTGGACAATCTGGTAAATGGCGTTCAGAGGTGGTAAGGACGACATACTTTTCTATCCCACGAGAGCAGAGTGGAAATATCGCAATGGATTCTGGCCAGACTATCTTCTACGTGAGTAGCGAATGGTAGGAATTGGGTATTATTTCAGGCCAGAAACCAAGCAGCTATGTATACACGCTAGTCAGAGCCATTACAAAGATTTTGGAGAGTAACGTACGAGCTCCCAGCAGCTCCAGCGACTGTTCAGTAGCAGCGTTTTCATTCTGTACATTTGGGCACAGTGGCGAGTCGAGTACACGATCTTGTCCTGTAGGTGGAAACATGAGAACAAGTGCTACCGCTAGGCGTTTGAATTACTCTGCCTCTCGGCCGCCTATGAGAGAGTCACCGTCCTTCATAGCGGTGCGTGAGGGTTGCGTTATGGGTGGTCATTGTGGTTGTTTCTCAACAATGAAGTGAAGTTTAAAGAGCAAGTTACACGTGATCCAAGTAAATCAACAGAGACACATTAAGTAATCGGTTGCACGCGTGTTGGTGTTAGATTGTGGCTCCAGCTGTTCAACACACGGAGCACTGGCAGCAAGGCGCTGGCACATCAACCCTAGAGTACAGCATAGTGTTGAGATTGACGGCTTCGACAAAGGTCTTCACCATGCGAATCTATTTCACGACTGCGGAAAGTGTAGCGCCAAGGTTCGAATTGAATTTAAACTTCTGTGCATTGCGCCACTAGTGTCGACGTAATTGCGCCTCAAGAGTGAGTTTTGTCGCAGACGGGAATCAAAAATGATCCGGTCAACACCGCACACTGGAGATACAGTACGGTAGAATGCGACGGTTCGCTATATCTTGGCAGATTGTTGTGTTCAGAGTACACTAGATCCTGACTACATAGATCTTACACTACTCTATTCCAATGTTGTTGAGGGTCGGAGGCAAGGCGTCGATTCGATCTTGTTCTTCCACGTGGGAGCCGTAATTGTTCGGCAGTCACCATGATGCTAATTGTGGTCAGCGCCCTGCATGGACAGCCTTGAGCTCGGACTTCACACCGGTCGCTGTGCATAACCATCTCCTCCTCCCCCCACTTACAACATGTCGTCAAAATCACCTTCATATCAGGATTCACGCACGTCTTTCCGGTCTAGTCAGATGTCTGCGACGTCTAAATTCCGGGAATCCACACACGTTATACCCTCGCGAGTGCCGGAGGATGAGCGCTATGTACGCCCGGTTGGGAAGTAGACGAGTGGAGGCTTGACTATTTTTTTCGTCCAGGAACCGTTTGAATTGACGCTGTTCGTCGCAATAGGCACGACGCTGATTATGCTGGCGCTTGGTGTAGCGCTGGAAGTGGGCATTATACTTTCCAACAGAAACAATGGTTCGTCGATCACTTTGACATCCGAAAAGGGACCCATGGATTGTAGGATTTGCTGTTCCGGAGAGAAATGTCCTCTCGTTTGCGTCGAGCTACTTTCTACTGGTACGTGTTTCGCGCTACTGGACGGCGCTTTGTCGTACTTATCGCGTGACAGTCGTTTGTGCCGACTTTGTGAGTGAGTTCTTCAGGATATTTCACGTACCGATCGTGCGTAGAATCATCATTCCGTTTGCCATGGCCTATCGAGAATTGGATTGGTTCATTCGGCGGTACCAGGTACGCCACGACCATTCTATGACGGTCCTTCTTAGAACTCCTCTTTAGTCCTATGTCGTACTTCAACGTGGAAACGTCAACGCCGAAGAAGGTCTATTAACGGATTATGTCTCTCTGGGACCATTCTATGCCTTGTTCTATTCACGCAAATACAAGCATCGGGTTATATTTTGGTCTTCCTTTACGGCTCTAATTACATATGTCTTTCAACCCCTCGGTAGGCATTGTCTCGCTTCCTACACCTTACACTCATTTCTCTCTAGCGGGATCCCTATTCTCCATACAACAAATGCCCATTTTCTCGAGTGAGTGTTTGTTCTTCATTCTGAGCTCGGTCTGTAACTCCCAGCAGATACTACGATCACGAGCACACGGACAATCAGTCTATCTCCCGATGTAGACGACCTAAATGCCTTCGTATCAGCAGCTGGTTTTGCCGACGCCGCAGTTTTCAATGGGCTTTCTGACCCTCCGTTCGTCACGGCGGGCTGGGCGACCGCTGAATTTGCTATCCCGCAAAAGCCTGGTCTAAACGGGACGGTCATCGTCGACACTACCGGCGTTCAGACGAGCCCCAACTGCGAAAATGCACAGAGCGCCACCGTCGGTATCACAAATGGTAACGTGACCATCCATTCCACCAGCGCGTCGGGATGCCAAGTTGGCATACCTATCAACACAACCGTGAGATCATTCTAGCAGATCCATCGAGACGCACACTCATTTCTTTTAGCTTGTCGAAAACCAATACGGAGTTGTAGACACGGACTGTGGGGATAGCGCCGCTCTCAATGTGACCCTTCGACCTGTCATGTTCTGGCAAGTCATTTCTATCAAACGTAAGCCACCATATTCAGACTTCTCCAGGTATCTCCATCGTCGTGTGGACAACAATGTTTGGGAAGCGAAGACTGTTTTCTGTTCTCCTTCAATCAAGATGTCAGCCGTGCACGCGGAAGCTTGGCTTCAATCAAAGACCCTAGCGTCTTGCCAAGAGAAAGATGAACTGAAGCTGGACAACAATATTACTGGTAGCCCGTTATTCGGCCAAGCATTTAATGGGTATGTTCGTCTTTTCTCAAATTACGCCACTGCATCGCTGATTGATTGACCAGTGTTGTCTTTCCGCCGAACTCTGACCCGTTTGTACAAGCCAGAGCCACCGCGACTAATATCGGAGTGCCGGGAGCCATCTTCCGGTTTGCCTCTCAACTCGAAGGTGGCCCGCAGTCAACGTTCGATCTCCCAAATGGGTTTTTAGATATAACAAGCAAAGTTTATGTACGAATACAAGATACTCGTTTGTTGGCCCTTCTGATTGACGTTTGACAACAGACGTTACACCTGGCTCTTGCAGCCAAGAACATCTATTTTGTGGCGGAGAACACCACGCTTCCTGCTCAGATTCAGACATTCGTTCCGAGATTAGTGGTTTCGTATGTGATTTACTTCCGCCACCGTTGTAATTGCTGATCTATTTATCAGTGCGTTACCTGCCCACACACTGGCCATCTTGATGTTCCTCGTAGGCTTAATTGGAACGTTTTTGCACATCATTAGTCGACGGCAGCGTCGCCAACTCTTCCTCTCGTGTCCGCCTGGAACGATAGGCAGCATCATTGCTATGACGTCGCACTCGGGCTTTGGACAGTTGTTGGTGCCGTATGATACACATGAGAGTATCGAGAAGAAGCTGGACGGCTTAAGGTTCAGACTGGACCAGCGGACAGGAGCGATTGTGGCGGATGATGAGGAGGATGTTGTGGCAGCAGATGGGCGGGACGATGCGTTACAGTCGCTGCTGGGGCGCAAGGACAAGAAGAGCTCGAAGGACGTGACGCGGATGTCATCGCTTTCTGTATCGTCGTCGCAGACGGCGTATCAAGCGGCTACCGGGTATCCTCCATGGAGAGGGCCAGCCTCACCTTTACGGACTCCTTACGATCCTCTATGATTACGGACTGTTTTGCATGTTTCTTTGTTTCAGTAGTGTATGGATGGACATGTCAATTATTCTTGCACGGTTTCTCCTGGGAACCACGGTCGGACAGCCTGACCTGATTTACGTCGATGGGCGAGGATGAGGAAATGTAGCCGCAAGCTTCAGCCGCTATAAGGCCTGCTCCTGGCAAATAGACACAAACGCAGGGGACGCGTCTGAATCTCCCCTGTTAGTACTGCGGCCAACTAACCGACAATAACTGATATCTGAGCTCTTTGTTCACCAAAAGCTCGTAATTCTGGGACTGTAACATTCTACTCTATGGGCAATTCGTTTTGGACGGATTTCTCGTGGGAATGGAAGACTTCACACGCACAGATGATAGAGCCGCTTAACCTCCTTCCTCTTGCACAATGGCTAAGAAGAAGCGTACGGCTAGGAATTCGCAGTCTGTGGCGCCTGAAGTTGCCTCTACGTCTACCTTTCAACCTTTGAACTGTTCACAATCCCCTTCTGTGTCTGCTTGTTCGACTCTACTCGATGACGAGATCACCAGGTGCCCTGACAAACCTACCCATGGCTACCCCGTTGAACGATGCGCGCTCCACCATCGCCAGTATCAGGTTATGACGGGAGAGTATAAACAAGCTCAAGCTGATGTTGATTCTCAGGTCGCAGAGATACCTGCTCTGAGTGACGTTGCGACGTACAGCGCTCTGTCCGCAGTTGTGGAGAAAGCTAGGCTAACGAGAAAGTATTTAACATACGAAAAGAGCGGACAGGTCGTGATCTCTATCACCGTCGATTCTTTCTAAAGGGTACGTGGTATCATCCCTAAAGTCTCGTCGACACGCTTACTATCGTGTTCTTTAGTCGATGATGGTCACAAGATACGAATCAAAGTGCTTGCGAAACGCATGAAAGAAGCTCTTGAAATTCTACAGCTTTTGGAGGAGAAGGCACTGGAGCTTTCTACCAAAGACCACCCCAAGGACAATCATGGCTGAAGGATTTCCAAAGAACGCCTCTTTGGGACCTAGAAGCAGGGAAGATGGAGGACCACATGAAGCCCTTCAGAGAGACCTTCCGGAATCCGAATGCCAGCGACGACCTTATTGAGCAGGACCTACGGACATACATGTGCGCTTTTATCTTTCTTCTCCGGGCAGTATTCAACCTTTTGATAGTGATCGTCAAATTCTCCTACGCGCATTCGAGCCGTACATCGGAAGCAAGAGCTTCATGGACCTAATGGATCTCGCGGTACCACCCGATGTCATGTCCAGCTATGCCTCTCCGGATCAGGTAGCTCGAACAATTAGGTCAAAGCGTATTTTCAAAAATGCGATAGACCAATATTCACTCAGAATCATCTTCCATGACCCTCAGCTGTATCTCAAATCCCTTGATAAAGTGTCGCTCAAGGATTTGATCATGGACGATGATTTCGACCTGAACGATGTCGCACGATTCGCCGTTCTCAAAGAAAAACGTCTAACGATTGGTCTATCATGGTGGAAGGACAGTTTACTCGAAGCCATTGAGATGGTGGACCGTCCACAGCATGCCCCCGCCAATTCTGGTGATGTTGGTACGTCAAATCTCGTGAGTTGTTGGACGAGAACTCATGATACGTTGCGTAGCCAATCGCGTCAAGGTTCTCGATGGATGGATCTACAACGTATGACACAGAAAACCCGCACTGTCTAACGAAGCCTGGTGGGTGAGTTGATCAAGACTCATGGTTTTCGAAGCATACACTCAGTGGGTTTATAGTTACTTCTCACTGTGGACAAACATGAACGGGATACCGAAAACCGTCTGGTTCGGCTCTGCCACAACTTCAACGAACTGCACTGCTGCTTGAGCCACTGCGCGCTTGGCTACATGGATCCGCCATCATTTTGTCACTAGAGCCAATAAACTCAGACCTCGACTGCCAGGTCTATAGGAAACATCTCAGTCTATGTGGGGTGGCGGTCGTAGATGCTGTTGGAACCCCCGCTTCTTCATGGCCCATGCCCACCAATAATCGAGCGCGGCACCACGCACGCCACATACAGTGGTTAGAATATGAAGCACGCGCTTTCACATTCGGTGCTATTCGTAACGAGCCAGATGCTTTCACGGACAGGTTCCTTGACGAACTGCGCGCGTCGCCTGAACTGTTCTATCTAGTTACCCACTCGGATACAGACACTGGGCATAAAGTCGACGAATTTGGCATCGACGGCGCCCACCACATGCGGTTTCGACGATTTGACGCACCTCCACCTTCTCCGCACAGCAATCTACCCATTGGTTATGGAGATTGGACTATCATGCGCACCGCTCGTGATGTTCTCTATGGACACAAGAGTGACTTGAATTCTCTATTCGACACTCCCGGCGTTGTTACTGGTATCGACGGGTTTCTGACGAGACTCGAGGAGGGCACCAGCTGAAGCGGTTCCATTTGCGATTTCTTCCACTTCAAACAATTTCCTGCGAAGTACTTTGCGATCCTGGATGCGCAACCCAATCGCCATTTTCATGAAGTGTTTCGTAACGTGGCCTGGGCAGCCTTCCGCGCTCATGCGGAAAAGCTTTCAACGAGACGGAATATGACAGAGCGTCGGACCGTCTATTCTTCAAGCATGCCAAAGAGCGCCTCTCCTTCCTTCCAAGCGAAGATTGGGCTATGACCGGGCATATGAGCAGTGACCAGACTGATGCGATGTCATCTACCGAGGACGAGGATCTGGACATTGCTGCTCATGTGGCCAAGGCAGCGGTGATCAAAAAAGCGACTGACGCTATCTCTGCTGCTTCACCATCCATCGATGAGCTGCTTCGCGGCGATGTTCGTGATCCACAGGCTGGTAGTCCTCAGGACTTGTCTGGGAGCACCAGGAGAGACATGGACTATAACCCTATCCATGTGGTGGACCCCTTCGCTCTGCCTGAACATGGTGACCATCATCGTGCTGGGGGCGACGACGAGAAGACAAAGGTTGAGGCAAGTCCCATCGCTGGAGTGCAGGAGCCCAGTCGTACGGACAAGGTTATCAAGGAGCGCGTGCTCCAGCGGAGCGAGCACTATGATGGTTGTGGTGAATTTGGCGACCGTAGCGAAGCCAGCGCCACACTGGCCGGATCGTCGCTAAACTGGGATCCAGTAACGAAGCATATAGCGTGCAAGTTCGCTAGAGGGCAGACAAACAGCGTGACCGTACCGAGCAAAATTCCAAAGCGCGGCAGTGTTTGGAGTTGGGTCAAGTCGTTCTCTTGATGATGGCTTGGGATCGTTGTAATTAACGAGTCTGATTTTGGACTCCATTGTAGAGTGTAAGGCTCTAACATGTTGGTGACGCTTTTCCTTATCAGGACTCTGCCTGACGAAAGTACAGTGGGGGCGAATGGCGGATGAGTGGAACGTTCCCATGACTGTTGGAATGCATGTCGTACCCCGGATTTCTACTAGCAGTGTTCGTTGGAAGGTCCAAAGATAAGATAAAGAAGTCAAAGGTAAGGTACTAGCAATGAGAATGAGCTGGGCCCACATCCAATGAAGCATGGTGGGTAAATTGATCACGAACGAACATTGCTCATGTGGGCACTCGAAGAAGTGATTAACGCTATCTCTACCGCTTCCCATCCATTGACTTGAACGAGCTTCTTCGCGTTGAGGTTCAGACCGGTAATTCTCAGGAGATATCAACGAGTAATACGAGAGACGTGCTAGACGTGGGAAATTATAACTCCATTCATATGATGGATTGCTCTGGATGAAAACGAACTACATGGTGGCGCTGTGGATAACAACAAAAAGGAAAGGAATGATAAGGTGGGTGGCATACATGAGCCAGTCCTACAAAAACAAACTTGCACGAAAGCGCTCCTCGTCGTAGCGAGCACACTGATTTGGTGAACTTGACAACCATGGCAAATCCAGCGCCACACTGGGCAGGTGCTCGCTCAACTAGGATAGCATAGATCCAGAAACGGAGCAAATGACGTGCAAGATCGCTGGAGGTTGGACGGTTTGCTCAGACTCGGTGCCGAGCGGGATTCCGGTGTCTTCAAGAATCGCGGTGGCTTTGGATTTTGGTCGCTCCAATCCTTTGCTTGGGTCTTCTACATAATATTGCGACTGTGAGCTGCACTGGATATACATATAAGTTCAGATACGCAGATTTTTCTCATAAGAACTCTGGAGTCTACATCAACCTTAGATAGAAACGCGTGGTGGACGATGGGAGATAAATGGCCTCTGCCAAAGGGGTGACCTATGCATGTCGTACATCAGAATTCATACCATGAACGAGGAAAGGCTCCGATATTAAAATGCAGATCACGTACTGTACTCGTCGTTCCATATATGCTGGGCCCCAGGAACTATTGCAAGCGAACAGGCGCGTTCTCCCAAGCCAATCTAAATGTCAACGCCCAGTGCTTCGCGTCCGACAAGTGCGCGCGCGAGTGAGACCATGTCGCGGTGACTCAGAGCGTTATTTCCTTTTGTTTAAAACCTTGATTGAAGGCGAAAAGTGGCGGCATGAGTATACGCCCTGAGGGCTCCCATGATGTTAGGTGTCGCGTTGCTTGAAGTCTCGAATTGGGGCGTGTATTGCTCTTCTTATGGCTACCGTTGACAATGAACTCGGAATTTGTTGGGAAAAGGAAGAGCGTACTCGTTGGCCGACAGAATGGGAAAAATGATTACTGACTGGCATCATTTACTTTGAAACAAGGGTGAGGAGGACCTTGCTGTTCAGAAGCCGCTTACGAGGAGATGGATAGGTCTACGACGTGTGCGGCAACGAGCGGGAGACGTAACGCGTGTCCTCAAGTTCTTAAAGCGTGTTGCCAAAGGCGTAAGAATCAACGTCATGCCCAGACGGCGTACATGTGTTCTCATCTCGGATCTGTCATACCGCGCTGTTACGTTGAAGCAGAATTAAAAAGATAGACAGTGCGGAGAGTCGGAGTTCATAAAGGTGCAGGGAGAGAGTGTGGGGGTACATAAATGAATGAAATAAACTCGAGTGAAAGAGGGAAGGAGGGTTTGAATTTATTTTTTTGTTCAGATTGCCGACGGCAACTCAACTCGTCCATCTTCTTGCCTTCATGCTGGAACTCTACTACCCTTTTGGGCTACTACTTACTGGCTTCCAAAACATATCTTTCTCATGGCGGATTGCAAGGCCGAAAACTAAGGAACGCCACCTGAAAAGGATTTGCTTGGGTCTTCGTCTGCCTTTCTTGTGCGCCTGGGTCTCGATTTGAAGAAATCAACGTAAGTATAGAATATAAATCTTGTTCTGGGATAGTCTAGGCTGGCTGCAGTCATGTTCTCTCGCACCGCTCTTCGTCTCTTCCTCCTCGTCGCGTTTCTGCTCGCCTTTGCGGCCGCCACAGAGCCCACGGCTACAGTCACTGTTACTGTACGTGTACACTCTCGCGTGGACGCGGATTTAATTTAGATGATAGGTTACGCCCACCGCTACGTCGGTTCCCGCGTCGCAGTGCAACACTGGCGATTTGCAATGCTGCAATGCTTTGGAAAGGGTGAGTATAAGCGAAGAGCGCGTCAGCATGACTGAATGGGCTCTCAAAGGCGGATAGCTCTGTCGTCGGCGTACTCCTCGGTCTTCTTGGGGTCGTTATTCAAGGTGTCGAGGCTCTAGTGTAAGTTGTTGGTCTTGTAAAGACTGCCGAATCTAACAATCAACAGTGGTATTACCTGCTCCCCTATTAATATCCTTGGTATCGGTGAGTATGACTGTGACTGTTGCTCATTAGTCGCGCTGACTACGTCGGCTAGGTCAGAACGAGTGCCAGAGTCACCCGGTTTGCTGCCAGAACAACAATGTTGTACGTCTGCTCTCTCTTCTCGCCGCCTCCTTTTTCATAAATACGGTTAGGGAGGACTCATTTCAATCGGCTGCATTCCTATTACTATTACCTTGTAGTGTACTCCTACTTGGCACCAATTTATTGTTGCCGTCTCCACGTGAGAAACGGAGTTTAAAATATTTAGGGTCCGAAATGAGCGTTCAATTTTCGAGTTCTCGCTGTTGTGTCCACTCGCACCTAAGCTTTCTCCTTTATTTTCCGATAATACTCAATGTGAGTGGCTTTCACGTCATTGTCGCGCACGACGTCGACGAAGGCGGGGCATCCTGCCCATGGGCGGGCCATCGACGCGGGTCTGATTCGCGTGTTGGGAATCGTATCATTCCTCTGCATTTACCATGTTGACCGTGATCTGACTTATATCCCTCCAGCATGCGTGAAATCGTTCACATACAGACGGGCCAGGTGGGTATTGTTCGTCGTTTGGACTGCGCGGCTGCTGATGTCTTTGACGATTGGGTAGTGTGGTAACCAGATTGGTGCGTGTCCTTTCCGCGCCCCTCTCCTACGCCTCGCTGACGGTCTACAGGTGCCAAGTTCTGGGAAGTTGTGTCCGATGAGCATGGCATTGAGCGGGACGGTCTCTACAAGGGGAACAACGACCTCCAGCTCGAGCGAATCTCGGTTTACTACAACGAGATTGGCGCCAACAAGTACGTCCCTCGTGCTGTCCTCGTCGATCTCGAGCCCGGCACGATGGACTCTGTTCGTTCGGGTCCCCTTGGTGGTCTCTTCCGCCCAGACAACTTTGTCTTTGGTCAAAGTGGTGCTGGTAACAATTGGGCCAAAGGACGTGAGTGCTCTTATTTCGTCGCGTTTTCGCTGCTTAACGAAACTGACACGTGTTCGTATAGACTACACAGAGGGTGCTGAGCTCGTCGACTCTGTGTTGGACGTTGTTCGCAAAGAGGCTGAGGGAACGGACTGCCTTCAGGGTATGCTTTATGCTTTTGTCATTTGCGCTGCTGATTGGCCCCCCTAGGCTTCCAGATTACCCACTCCCTTGGTGGCGGTACCGGTGCTGGTATGGGTACCCTCCTCATCTCCAAGATTCGAGAAGAGTTCCCCGACCGCATGATGTGCACCTATTCCGTCGTGCCCAGTCCCAAAGTCTCGGACACCGTCGTCGAGGTATTAGTTTCCCCGAACTTGACGCGTCGTTGCTAAGGATATCTGGTAGCCCTACAACGCCACCCTTTCCGTTCATCAACTGGTTGAGAACTCCGACGAGACTTTCTGCATTGACAATGAGGCATTGTACGATATCTGCTTCAGAACTCTCAAGCTCTCTACCCCCACCTACGGTGACCTCAACCACCTCGTTTCTATCGTCATGTCTGGTATCACGACTTGTTTACGATTCCCCGGTCAATTAAATTCCGACTTGCGCAAGCTCGCCGTCAACATGGGTATGTTGGCGCCCCTGTGGGAGTACTCGCTCCTCTGACATAACTTCCAGTGCCTTTCCCTCGTCTGCACTTCTTCATGACCGGCTTTGCCCCATTAACTGCCCGAGGCAGTCAGCAGTACCGTGCTGTCACTGTGCCCGAGCTTACCCAGCAGATGTTCGACGCCAAGAACATGATGGCTGCTTCGGACCCAAGGCACGGTCGTTATTTGACGGTCTGTTTGACGCTTCTATTCTTTGACTTTATATTCATTTCATTCTAGGTCTCTGCCATCTTCCGTGGCAAGGTTTCGATGAAGGAGGTTGAGGAACAGATGCAGAACGTTCAAAACAAGAACTCTGCCTATTTCGTCGAGTGGATTCCCAACAACGTTCAGACGGCCCAATGTGACATTCCTCCACGCGGTCTGAAGATGGCCGTCACTTTCTTGGGTAACTCAACCGCCATTCAAGAACTGTTCAAGCGTGTCAGCGACCAGTTCACTGCCATGTTCAAGCGCAAGGCCTTCTTGCATTGGTACACCCAGGAGGGTATGGACGAGATGGAGGTGAGATCTCGTCGGGGTAGATTCAATATAGCATACCAACTCACGTTACGTCTAGTTCACGGAAGCCGAATCGAACATGCAGGACTTGGTTGCCGAGTACCAGCAATATCAGGACGCCACGTAAGTTGAAGGTTCTATTCATTCAAACATGTTTTGACTCTGTTTCAGCGTCGAGGAGGAAGGCGAGTACGAGGAAGAGTTGCCGGTTGACGACGAGTAGATGTGCCCTTCTTACGAAAACCCGCCTTGTCCATCTACCTGTCTGTCTCCTCCATTGCTTTCCTACTCTAGTTACCCCTACATTAGCACGCCTTTGATCATCTTTCATGTTTTCTTTACGTTTTCATCGCTCTTTTTTGTGGAATTTGAATTGGATGATTGATTCTTTTTCGTTGTGATTCGAGCAAGCAATTGTCTGTCTGTAAAGGTAGTGGTGATGGTAAAAGGCAAGCACTATCCGCGTCATCCTCAGAGATGTTCTGGTTGGCCGACATCCGTTTCCTCATAGTCTCGACAAAAGGCAGAGAGCAATACAGACAGACAAGCAAGTGAGGGTCAATGACTATACGAGCAGCAGGATGAGGATGGTGGCCAGAACATAAATGTCAATGTAAAGACAATTATTAGATGAATGTAATGTGCTGATGAGCACAAGCGATGAGTGAAGCGAAAGATCAACAGTTCACCGCCGTGAGGAGAGATGAATGATCGAGGGTGACTGCCTCTTTCGGAGAACCGCGATCTCCGCTTGCACTCATAGCCCGCATAGATAATCATCTGTATGAGTGCGCCTAGTTGTGCACATTCACACTGACGTGTGTTTTGTTGCGAGCACCAGTGAGCATCCATGGACCAGCCATATGGTGACAACATGAGCAAATTCGCGGCGCCCAGCTCGGGCCCAGTTTTTTTTGGAAATGGCTAGCTGCTCGTTCATTCCTCTCTTGTTCTGCCTAGAAACTGGTATATACATGCAGCATGTGTATATCAATCAGACTGTCACGTTTCAAGCATGTCCGTGGAGGGAATACCATACCGAAACGATTTGCCAACAGATCTCTTATTGTATACTGCAATATGCAAACGTTATACCTCTAAACTTGGCACCGCTATGTATCCTCTATATCTCAATCATGTCTCTGCCTTTTCTGCTAGTGTAACACTTCTCAAGTTGTGCCAATATTTGATTGTGCACCCTACCACCTATCATAAAACATGTCCCATCACCCATGCCTTTGCCTTTTATGCTTCCTCACATGTCAGGTATGCAATGCGCGCATTCCACAGAAGGACGACATGTTCTTTTTGCCGGACCCATATTGCGGCCGCCCCAGCCACTCATTATCATCTTCAAGTTACCTGCACATGAAACTGACTGACCAGGACTTGGTGCAGTACCCAAATAGCTGTGCCCTCACGAGCAACAGTGCTCTTGTCCAGGTGCTGGTGCGACTGTCTCTCTGATGTTTGCCCCTTATCGGCGCGCCTTACTGTGGGTGAAACTGCTCTCAACCACTCGAAATCTACCATAAATGAGCTGATGTTCCCTGGATGATCCTGTTCTGGACAACGACCACTCAATGTTTACGGTCATACACTGGCTGTCTTCTATCTCCTCCATCCTCGGTAACGGCGGACATGTTCATGTGAAGAGCGAGAATCACCTGTTGGGCAGTATACTAAGATGGTGGCAAGACCTTAAACGAACAATGTCTGAAGTCATTGGGCCAAGCAACGACGCGTGCCTGCCTCAAAATTTTTGTTACATCCACGACACTCGACGACGACTACCCGCCGTCCTCTGCCGGCCATTTCCTTTTGCCCACCCTCCACATCCCTCTCTTTTTTGATCAGCAAGTATCACACCTGTTGGAGTTTTGGGGTCTCCTTTTGGTTGCACCAGGGATTCACAGGTGTACTGGGCTTGACCAGGCCAGGATTAACTCACTGCTCTGTTTGGCCAGTTGAGTGTTCCGACTGCGTGGGTGGCCCCAAGCGTCGGCATTTGACCTAGGCAAATTTATAAACCCTCAGACATTGCTCTAACGCCATGGGCCGCGCCTCACCGACGCCCTTGTACCCATTTCTATCTGCCGGCGCTCAAACACTCCCCATCAGACGATTGAATCCGGGAGCGGCGCACCTACACGGACGATGCTGCCTGTTATGATGACTGCATGGCCGGGACCGCGAGCGCGGAGCCATGTCTGTTATGTACTCAAATATGTGACAGCCAACTCATTCTCATACTCCGCTCGTCCACTCCTAGCCGTTCCTCAACTCAGGTAGATTCAGCTAGAAACAAGGTGAGCGCCTGTTTCGCCACGCTTGATGCTAACTTGCTCAAAGACTAATCTGGATCAATCCAGGCTTCACCGTGGTTCTTCGCGTATATTCTTGAAGTTGCTGTCGCGTTTGGGCCTGAACGCGGGTCTCACGGAAGGCCTCCAGTGGAACGATAATTCCTTTTCTGTTCCACCGATTCGCGTCAGTGGATATTTATGAATGATGATAGGATGTACAGCGGAGTTAAACGAAGTGAAAAAGGTATACGGCATACTCTCCGTCGATTTGGCTTAATTAAATGCAAAGAACAGGTTCGTGATTTTAGGGTGATAACTTGAGAATGGAATTCGGATTCTCACAGTCATATTCCGCGTGTTTGGATCGGACAGGCTTTATGGTGTGTCGTTCATTTTCAAAGGGCGCGCTCATATCGAGATTCACGAATGTTTTTGGACATAAGCGGGTGTTGAAGAAGGTATAAAAGCTTGGAGGATTGAGGGGGAAGGTCAGTAGTATCCACTTCGACTACTACCCACAACCAGCCCACTTTCCTACCAAAGATGTACGCCCGCCGTGCCATCGCGTTCTTCGCCTATGTCTTCTTTACTATGACCCTACTTGCGGCCGCCACTCCCTTGGACGCTCGCGGTGGTCAACCGTATGTCTTTCTAGTCGTCGTCGACGACCTCATGCTGAGGATTGTGTAGGACGGTGACGGTGACTGTTACCGCTCCCGGGACGACTTCGACGATCCCCGCTGGTAGCTGCAACACTGGTCCCATCCAGTGCTGCAACAGCGTCCAGAGTGTAGGTTTATGTTTCTCCTCACGGTTCCAGCGCTAATGGGATCCGCACTTGTCTAGGCGTCCTCTGACCCGGTCAGCCTGTTGCTCGGGCTTCTTGGCATCGTTCTTTCCAGTCTCAACGTGGATGTGTACGTGCCTCCCCCGCCTGCTGTATGAAGCAGTATTTGATGACCATTTATTTCTTTCAGCGGCCTCACCTGCTCTCCCATCACGGTCATCGGCGCTGGAGGAAGCAGCTGCAGCGCGCACCCCGTCTGCTGCCAGGATAACAGTCATGTAAGTGGTCTTTTGAGTTTCAACAGTTGAAGTTTCGACGTCTGACTGCTCGCAGGGAGGCCTCATCTCCATTGGTTGCATTCCCATTAGCCTTTGAGTTGTTCATTTGGTTGTTTGAAGGGAAAGATCTCAAAGTGATACTTTCCATAGTCATACCTTTCTTCTTTGTTATTTCTTTGTGTTGTTTTACCGGTGTTGAGTTTGAATGATGATTGTTGTTTCTGTTAATGTGCACACACAAGAACCCAAAATGTGCCAGTTTTTTGTGAGGGGACGGCTTTGCCAACGATCCGATCGGCTTGGTGAAGTGACTCAATCAAACATTATGGGCAGACCCATCCGATTTGTACGCGGTTCCCACGTTTGCACGTAGGCAAACACTTGGCGGATTTCAACCAAGTCGGTCGTCGCTCAAGCGGGGTGGGCCCTTTGGCGGCTGTAGATGCCAGAAATGGATATCTGCTACTAGAAATGTTGGAGAAACTTGTTTTCTTCTTATTTGTAACCCTCTGACACGCCACACAGCATACCACAATGATTTAATGTACTTAACTCTCAATGCTGGCCATTTGGGATCCGAATCTGTCAAACACCATACCTTGCCCTCATACTGAACTCTAGTGTATCGGTGCAGTTGCCGTGCCTAACTTGCGTGTGGCATTGGTATCACTGGGATGTGAGGTATCTCTCGCCCTTTTACACCTTATTGCAGGCGTCAAAAAGGAATTATGGGCTCCTCTCCCTCTCTAGTCTCTATCTTCCCATCATTTCCGTGTTTGCCTTGACAGATTTCGCTCTGCGCCGGCCCTCGCTGCCCTTGGATTTGCTCCTAGGCTCACTCGTGCTTGTCTTTACAATGGCGTTGTTTTGACGTGCAGTGCATAAACCCTTGATACCACGCTGCTACCACACTGGACCAGTGGATGCGAGCTTGGGCTCCCTTGGTATGGTGCGTTCTTTCTTTGATGTGTTCTTCTCTTATCTCAATTGATCCCTATCACGTCTGGCTAGGTTATCTCTTGCTGCGATGAGCAGAGAGGCTAGCCTTGAACCACCACGCTCTCGATGAGCTTTCCGTCAACGTGGACGACAATGTTACCCGCACTGCGGATGACACGCCTTCTTCCCCTTTGCCTTTTCTCAATCTGCCATTGCCACCTCCATAGATGACCGGCTCAGTGTTGTCAGCATCGACATACTCCTTCCGCACCTGCTTCGCATCTCGTTATAGAATATGAGGTCTTTGGGTGTGAATGGTCGTGCTCGTCGATGGCACCCGAGCAATTGCTCATTTTTGACCACCCATTCAATTGCTGTTGGGCGTTTCGTCACGTATCTTATCTGATTACTTATCCGCAGTTACCAGTAGAAGTCGGAGGTGTTGCGTTCATGTTCGGCTCAGTGCTGCGCCAAGAATCACTGATGCTGCCAACGACTTTGCCGTAGTAGATTGTCTCCCAAGTATCTCCACATTGGGGGAGCTTCATCGTTACATTTGAAAACGAGGACAGTCAATCAGGCTGCGGTCCGAAACAGTGACTTTCGGTGTGTTCAGCCTTTAACCACCCACACGAATCGAGGCTGGTGCTCTATTAACAAAGTATGACTGACACGGCGCAACATGTCACTAAAAGATCATGCTGAACGTACAGCTCCGTCCATGGTGGAAGCTGACTGGAGCTAATGATACACTTCGAAATTGCTTGACGGCTCCCATACTACTTCGTGTCTACAGTCATTTGAGAACTCAAGCCTGAGAAATGCCCAGGGTTGTCGTGCAAATTATGAGCCACTATTCAGGTCATGGGCGAAAAGGGTATACAATGGAAATGGTATCAGCGTGGCGCATGGAAGTGCAGTGACCGGCAAGGCGAGCACGAAACAAAAGACAGAAAGTTGCATGACGGATACACAAGGCGGGCAATGAGATGGTGATGGTTCGGATTCAAGAAGGGAAAGCACGTTACGCCACGATATATAGCCGCAGCCAAACAATGGAACAAACAAACACGACGCGTCCACGCGTGCCATGCTCACGAATACTTGTAAGATTGGACGCCTGCCATATACACACTCGTAAAAACATGATTAGTGCTACATTAATACGCATTACAGATTCGAACAAAATAAGATACACACCACGGCTATGTAGACGGCGGACCACCCTGCGAACTCCCCTCACTGCCATCCCCGACCCCTAGCAGACTCTGCAAATCAAACGAATCCACCGGCTGCACATAAAAGCCTGCCACCGAATACGAACTCAGCAGCTCGTCGAGCGAACACGTATCTACGCAAGGCGTATCAGCAAAGAAGAGACAGCATAATACAAACGGGCACACTGACTCGATTCCGCGGCCTCCTTCGCCATCGACGCTCGCAGCGACGTCTCCGTCGGCGGGGCTGTCTTCAAATCCGGATCTACAAGCAGTGAGCGTCAACACGCTGCAGTCACTACACACTCACTTGTGAACCTCCTCAGCAGACCCTTATCCGGCAGCGAAATGAACGTCTTGAGATGGGACTGGACTTCCCGACTCGCGCGCAAACCCTACCGCGGCCGCCTTGTCATCCAGCACACTGCTCACAAACGATACCCCAGACCAGTAGTGCTCCATATGGTGTATCGCCTTGATTAATGCACTCAAATATTGCTTGATGCGCGAGGCGATAAGCAAATCGGCCGTACGCGCCTTCCTCAGCGGCTCGATACCCAAGGCGCTCGTTTTCATGTCGTGGAGGAACGCTAAGCATGCAACGTATAGTGGTTGCACGACAAACGGACTAGATAACTGAAGGCTTGTCATTTCCTTATCAACATGTACAGTCAAGAGTGACTCACATAGCTCTGGCTGGAGAAGAGATCCGCGTACACCAAACATTCGCTAATGATCTTCGAGCTGTCCGAGGACAACTCGATAGATCGGTCCATGCTTTGCGACAGCGGTGTATCCATTCCAGACGGACTCATGAGGAGCTCTGGATGATACACCAGCGCCATCACAGCGTTAGCCCAAAGGTGGAGGGACAGATATGTCCCTCCATGCCCACGTTCTTCCTGCACGCGAAAGTTCTTCGGGTCCCACCTCATCCCTGGTGGCAAGTCGTCATAAAACGTTACCAGTTGACTCTGCAACCCGCTGAGCCCTTCCCCGCCATCTGCGGCAGCGGCAACGAGTGTCCGTACGCGCCGCGTCTGCCGTTCAAAATGCCAGCTATTCGACCACACAAAACCATAAGCCGCACCCAGTATTGAAAGGGCACTGGACCTGGTATTTCTGCTCTACCAGCCGGGTTGGGAATGAAATCTTCGTCTGTCGGCAAGGGAATCTCAATCAAGTCTTCTGATATTGAGGGCGGTCGTCCAGTGGAAAAGGCGAGGATACGATCAGTCACGAAGAGACTCCAAAAGAGCAGACGTGTTCGAATAACGTGCGCTGCAGACTCGTAATTTCAGATATCTGGACAGAAATCAGCCGAGATCCAAAAATATGAAAAGGCAAACAGTACTTCGTGCAGTCCAAGGTCCAGTGCCATTCGGAAAGCCATGCTATAGAGTGTCAATACCGAACAAATTGATATCAAACGCATATACCCAGAATATTGCTAGGAAATCACAATGAGTCTACAAGTACACCAACGACTCTAAACTTACCCATAACCCGCTCTCTGAGCTCTGACCGTAGTTGGCCCACGCTAAGAGCAACAATCCAGTAACAACATCAGTTGTCGGCAAATGCAATAGCGGTATAATCAGTTCTTGGGCTTTCGTTATGAACGGTGCACACGCCTAAACAAATATCAGCGACATGAAGCGCACAGGGCGGCGTACTCACTTTCGCAGGTGAGCGGTTCCCGATGGATGAAAACGAGCACTAAGAGCGCATATACCTGGATAGAAAAATCAGACCCACTACACTTGCCTGCCCAAGCTGTCCTTACAATTGAGAAGGAAAGCTGACATTGTTCCTGTTTCAAGACGTTCATCCATCCGACGTCGGCTAATACTAGGAAAGTAGGGGCTCATCGTGCTGAAAACGTATCCAACAGCGGAAGGTGAATGTGGGGTAAGGGAGTCCCGCATCATCGAACATGGCTTCTGGCGGCTCGGGTGACCGGCTTGGAATGTACCGTCGGGACGGGCGCGCTCGCGGCGCCTGTCGCCTTTGGCTGCAATTTGAGAGAAATCCGATTTATGCCAGGACTGCGAGAATCAATGAAGGGTCAAGCAAATGATGGTAGCGTACGTACTGTATGGCTGTAGATCCGGACTAGTGGGCAAGTCAGTGGATACGCCTGAAAAATGGGGGAAATGCAGACAAATCTGTAGTAGTAGAGCTCGAGGCATCAGGCTTGGAGGGATCGTTGTCGATAAAGGCGACGGGCGATTCGAGTGCGCGAACGAGACTGGCGGTGTGTTTCTCTGGAGGGCGAGGGAGACCAGGCGCCACGAATACCTCGGGTTGGCTTGAGCTGTAGCGATACCTGCGGCTCTGGCCATATATACGAGCTCGACGTTGCCGGCATGGGAAATCCCACATATTGGCCGCATTCAGTGGATCCATCTGGCCCTACACAAATCGCGTCAATCGTCGAGCAGCAGAAGACTATACGCGTACCCATATGCCACCACCGTCGGTACTGTACTCCTGCGTTGCCCGTTCCTTGCGCTCTTCCTCCTCCATCTCCCGCCGTGTGCGCTTTCGTTTACGCCCCGTCGGCCAGGTGCATTCCTCGCCGACCTTGGCGCACGTCTTGCATATCGGCTTTTCGCCTGAACATCGCGCGCGCTTCGTCCGACAACGGTGGCAAGCCAATGGCACCCGTTTCTCGTTGTTCTTTCCGTTGCTAGTGTCGTTGCCGCTGTGCTCAGGCGAGTCGGGCGATGCATAGTTCATGTCGGTTGGGGACCGCGAGCCCATCGTGGAGAAATGGTAAAACAAGTTGGGGGTGGCTGTGTACTCCTAGCTACGCCATTGTGGGTTCTTATGTGTGCACTTCACAATCATCATTCAGACTCAACATGGGTAAAACAGATTAAAGAACATTTGTGTGTGCATATCAACCGAAAGAAGAATCATCATTCAAACTTAAACACCAGTCAAACGAAGCAGGATTCAAGAAAGAACATTCTCCCAATCAGGAAAACAGCCAATCCGTCTTGTGCATCTTGGTCTTGCGCGACCCGTCTTGCCGAGTCTTGTGACTCAAATCTTTTGCGTCTTGCTCTTGCAGAGCCGCATCTTTCCAGTCTTCTTCTTGCCATCTTGCAACTGCCCATCTGTCCTTTTCTTTGCCATTATCTTAGTCTTGCTGTAGATCCACAAATGGGAAAAAAATATAAGAAGGCTATGTAACAGTAACAGTATGTACATGATAATGAGAGAATCAGCTCGGGTACTCTTATGGGCATTTGGGCCATGGACCATGCTTGTACCCGCGCGTATGGGTCAGTCATCCACCCGCCGATATGGTGCCAGCTGACCGGAAGATGTTGAATATGTGACATGATATCTGTAAGGCGGCGGTACATAAGCTGCGAGAAACTTAAAGCACCATATACTTGAGTCAAGCCCACCTCAGCCAAATGCAACGACCTACCACGACATACGCCGACTGGGACCGCACCGACAACTTCCTCATCCCCGCAGACCCCATCCTAGACGCCGGGGTCGCCAACGCTGCGAAGAACGGGCTGCCCGACATCGCTGTAAGCGCCGCCCAAGGCAAATTCCTGTATCTCCTCGCTAAAACCATTGGCGCGAAACGAATTGTCGAGGTCGGCACATTGGGAGGGTATGTAGTAGCTGCTCTCGGCGTGCCTTTAAATAATGGCGCTTATCTTTTTAGATACTCCGCGACGTGGCTTGCAAGGGCTCTGCCTGACGGCGGTGAGCTCATTGGGCTCGAGGTAGATGCGAAGCACGCAAAGGTACGCCATTGAGACGCCGTACAGTGCAGGCGTTCTCATCACCGTCACAGGTCTCCGCGGAAAACATAGCCAACGCCGGCCTCAGCGACAAAGTCCACTTGATCGTCGGGCCCGCGCAAGCATCCTTGCAGGCGATCCCCACAGACGCTCCCAAATTCGATATGGCGTTCATTGACGCGGACTGGCAGTCCATCCCTGAGCACTTCCAGGAGGCGAAGCGGATCGTCAGGAGCGGAGGCGTCATCGTAACAAGTTCTTCGTCTGCCGAATGATAGATGTAGCTGAGCTAACCCATGCAGATCGTCGACAACGTAGTCCAGGGCGGCGAAGTGTCCAACTTTGGCGAGAAGAAGATGGCGTGGGCTGAGCCGGAGGGCGTTCGAAGACTTGTCAAGGCCATCCAGATTCCAGAATGATGAGGAGGTCGAGGCGACCGTCATCGGAACAGTGGGGAACAAAGAGTACGATAGGTTTTTGTACGCCGTCAGGAAGTAGTTGACTGAGATGAATTCGAACAATGGAATGAACAAGAGATTGAAATTAGAGTCACTGGAAGTAAGAAATGATGTCCCTACCCCCTACGGACCGCTAATCCCGGGTGATGGGAATCACTTATTGAGTGTTTACCGCTTTTGTACTGATCCTCACACAGTGACAAAGCCGTTGCCACACGGTCCCCCAAGTACGTCTTCCTGTAAGCTTAGCGTTCGACTTCACGGAGCACCTAATACTGTATCCTCCCCAACCACTCAGGCCGTTGAAAAATACCAAGGATATTCGATTTCCAAGCTCTTGGCGCGATTGTCTGGCGCGACTTGGGCGCGCGTCGCGCGAGGCTCAGCTGAGACGGTCACGACATAATGATATCGTAATAACCCCATCATCCTTCCGCCGGCAGTCCCTCGAGGCTATAAAACCCGGTCCTTCTGTTGCCTTGTCTTCAGAAAAGGACCCATGCTGTTCTCACTCCAGTCGCTTCTTCCCGTCATTCTCTCTGTGGTTGCAGTTAATTCAGCTGTCGTCCCAGCTGTCGACACGTCTGGGCATTTTCACGCTACCCAGCGCACCGACGAGCCTCAAGGAAAAAATATCACGATCAATGGAGTATTGACATACGTGTCTTTGCCCAAGGGAGACTTTGACCCGAGCACGGCGGTTTTGTTGCTGACAGGTGAGTTCCTTTCTCTCCATTTACGGGTTACGTTGACTTAATTGTACGCAAAGATGTGTTTGGTTTACCATCACCCGACAATCTGGTGAGTTTCCTCTGTTTCGATATCCCTTTACCAAACTCACATATGCTTTTCAGCTATTGGTCAGTACAATTCCACCCTACATGCTTGTGATTGGTGATCAATATTAAGATTGCCAGGCCGACGAATGGGCTGCAGCGGGCTTCGCGGTAAGAAACCTTTGTAATCCTGGGACACGTTCTCCTCATGTCATGATCTGACAGACCTACGCGCCCGACTATCTCAACGGGGATGCTATTGCTCCAGACGGCAACGTCGCAGAGTGGATTGTCCGACACGGCGAAGCACAAACCACGCCACCCCTCCTTGCTGTCATCGACGCCCTCAAAGAGCATGGAGTCACACAGATTGCTGCCACTGGGTACTGTTTCGGCGGTAAGTCGCCAACTTCACGGCGAAACCTGATGTGAATCTCACGTTCTTTTTTTTTGTACTGATACACATAGGTCTCTACATCACGCGCCTCGTCCAAAATAACACCATCACAGTCGGCACCATGGCGCACCCCTCGCTTCTCAATGTACCCGCCGATTTTGAGCTTATTAAAGCCCAGTCGCAAATTCCCATCGAGATCAATAACGCGGAGCTTGACACTGGATTTACACCTTCGCTTGCGGAGGATACCGACGAGCTGATGGTAGGACAGTACGCCCCGGGGTACTTGAGGCAGCAGTTTGATGGTGTAGGGCACGGATTTGCCGTACGCGCGAATGCTGTGAGTATCTACTTCCAGCCTCAGGCATAATGACTCTGATATTCGCTCGTTCTACTAGTCGGATCCTGTTCAGGTTGCCGCCAAGGACGGCGCGTTCAACGCATCGTTGGAATGGTTCATTGCTCATCTCAATTAATGCATAAAATGCTAGGTTTCTTGAGTGTAAAAGTATCTCGAGCGACTTCTTGTCAACCATAGTCATTGTCAGATTGCGATGATAGAATGACCATGTACACGGAACTCGTCAAGCTTGTCAACTGGGATCATTGGATTAAGCGCCACTTGGAGCTTCCACCAGAGCTACCCGGCAATGTACTTGCAACTTTGGGTGCTGCAGCTCACATCGGACCGAGTACTTCCTTTCCACAATGGATCCGCTCTGCATCATTCCGCACCGAGTCTATTAGCCAAGAGGACCGCCAGATTACATGTAACTCTACCGCTGCAATGGGACTAAGGCACTAACGCCTGTCACAGACCGTTCTTCTTGGCCTTCCCAGCTACAAGCCGAATAGCAACCTCTGCTCGTTACTCTCTTGACGAAACGCAAACTTCATCGATGCGCGAACTTTTGCAGTCGTATATTCCGCTGTTGTGTATTTTCTTAGTCTTCAGGACTCTGTATATCGCATTTTCAAGGTTATACTTGCATCCGCTGAAGACTTTTCCTGGGCCCCGCCTTGCCGCTCTTACCGATTACTACCAGGCGTTCTACGAAGTATGGAGGAACGGTATGTTCACTAAACACACTGAGAACCTCCACCGGCTCTATGGTAGTGCTTCCTTTGCGCTCTCTGTCCGTCAAACTGACTCGCATAACCATTTTAGGTCCGGTCGTGAGAGTTCGGCCCAATGAAGTATCAATCCGACTTGTTAAGTGGTACTGTCATAGCTAAATCGCGCTCGGCAGCTGCATTGCCAGAGTGCCGAAGCCTACTTTGCCATCTATACCCCTCACTCTGGATTCACCAAGGACCCGTTCTTCTACAACGCAATTGTTGCTGATTCCGTTTTCGGTACCGTCAATGTCCAGAAGCACAAGGCCCGCCGAGACACCATCAACCCCCTCTTCTCGCGGCGGGCAATTTTGAAGCTGGAGGACGAGGTTCAAGAAAAGGTTTGGCTCCTGTAGCCCCGGACAGTATTGTTTCAGACACTACATCTAAGTCGATTTGCTCATGCAACAAATCCGTGCTTACAACAGCGAACTTGTGAACCTCTTCCATGCCTTTTGATGCCTCGCCATGGACATCATCACTGCTTACAGTTACGCGCATTCCTTTGGTGGGCTCACTGCGCCTGGATTTGACCATCTCATCCTGCGCTCTGTCCCGGAAGCTACATTCATTGCAACTGCGAGCAAGTGTTTCCCCATCTTGCTTCTTATGCACTGCCTTCCGCAATGGCTATTGAGCATGATGGATCCCTTGCTAAGAAGCCTGGTTGATCTTAAAAGCTTCCTTGGCAGCCAAGTTGATGCATTATTGGCGAATCTGGATGGTCTAAACAATGCAAATCATAAAACTATCTACCATTATCTGATTACACCCGAGTTGATTAGGAATGGGGATGTGCCGTTCAAGAAGGCGCTCATTGACGAGGTGCGTCGTCTTCTGTTCACTGTCAAGTCGTCCTCATCAACGAATATTAGGCTCTGGTCTTACTCATTGCAGGCACCGATACTGCCAGTAACGCTATGACCATCGGATTTTTTCATCTGTTATCCAATCCAACGACGATGGAGAAACTCCAGGCCGAGTTACAGACTGCTTGGCCAGAAAAGGACATGCCGTTCTTGTATGAGATGGCCGAGAAGCTCTTGTATCTAGTAAGGATGGACGTCTCACAGCAACACACACTCAGCTAACTCGTTACTTGAAAAGACTGGCGTGATTAAAGAAGCCCTTCGTTTGAGGCTGGGGCCACCTGTTTCCCTTCCGCGGGTCGCCATCTCTGCAACTATCATCGACGGAATCGCTGTTCCTGCTGGAGTATGTGTGGATACTTGGTCTGAATGTGACATCTAACATGTATTTTTGCAGACGACGGTCGGGGTTGGCCAACCATTCGTACTCAAGAATCCCAACATCTTTCCCGACCCCTCTAAATTCAAACCGGAGCGATGGATGGGACCTGACGCGCAGAAGCTGGACAAGTACCTCGTTGTGTTTTCTAGAGGTCCGAGGAGTTGTCTGGGAATGAAGTACGAACATTCTTTCGCCCTTCTTTGGCGTTATGCTGACTGTTTCATTTCAGTTTGGCGTGGTGTGAATTGTATCTGACGTTTGCGCACTTGTCGCGCAAGTTTGATATGCAATTGTTCGAGACAAGGTCAGTATTTCAAGTCGTTGATGGAGGAGAAGCTCACTATGAAATAGTGAGGAAGACATGATCCTTCGAGATCATATGGTACCGTTGTGGAAGGACGTTAGACCATTGCAAGCCATCGTGTCAGAACGTACAACGTAGTCATAAGTCGGGAGGACAGTGCCGGGTGTAAAATGTCTAGGAGTGGTTAAGGATAAGTATACTGTATAATGACAAGGTCGAATTGACACTGTCGATGATCCAGTGGCATGCCTTGAGGTACATGGAGGTCCGCCTTACGCCCTCCATTCTCATCTGCTACGTAGTACCATGGCATGACACTGCATGAACACGACTTTGACACTACTTCCTGGACGCGTAACGCAGCTGGTCCCGAAGAGCTCTCAAATTTACCGGTGAGTGACGACGTTGGAGCTCAGCGCCTCAACGGTCGATAATGGGTCATGTGCGAAGTTAATCGTTGCACAGGTCATATGGAATGCTCCCCGGCTAGTCTTCTTAGTCATGATGTTCCAAATAGGTTAGTTCTTCTCTCGCAAGTGCCAGTGTGACGCCCGGCTGCTTGGACAGAACTCGGATGCCAACTTCTTCACTATTGAGAACCCGTTGTTCCAAAACTGCAGTTAAACCTTTGTCGAGTAGGAGCATTGTTTCCAACGGGAACCCATAATCTGTTCTTTGTTCAGCGCCACCTCATCTCTTTCACAAGCTCTAGGGCTTACTACGACACCTTACGAGTTTTCAGGTGCATTTTGTTCAACCAAAACATTGTCTCATCAATTCTATCATTGACATAACAATTCCACAAGAGCTTCTCGAAGATATCATCAATGCTCTTGCGAGGACCAACAAACTGGAGACAGCCTTGCTGTTGTGCACGACTACCGCCAGGCCTCTCCGTCGGCGGGCACAAATGCACATCTTCCAGAGCATTTCTCCTCACTCATTGTTGATCCCCTTTGCGACTGTTATCATTAATCCAAGCCAATGACAATCTACTGCCTTGTATCCAGAAGCTCCACGTTGACTGGGATAGCGGATACAGCTGGCGCAAAGCGCTTGATAAAGGCTCATGTAACGACGAGTTCTGGACGGAGTGGCATCCTCACTTCTTCAAGGTCCTCGCCCAACTTGTTCATTTGCGCAAACTTTGTCTGACTAGGATAGTATCCCAATCAACCATATACTTCTCTTGGGGTATCAGACATAATTCTGAACAATGCAAGCAAATTCTCTATAGAGGCACAAGAGATCTTGCTATTCCTGCAGTGTTTCCCAAATGCCGTCATGCTTTGCGTGTGGAATACCTACCCCAGCACATCATTGTCTTTACCAGCCACTTCTCTAGCACCGTCCATCACAACCCTCATCGTGTATAATGAGGGTACTATGTGGACGGGCCTCTTTTCTTTGAGAGAAATGCAGCACCTCGAAACTAGGGATGTGCGCCGTACCATATGTACGGTCCATACGGTACGGCGTACGGGTTACGGGACGCGTACCATGAGCGTGTTAGACATCCACCCTACGGCACGGTCACGGTTCGGGTGCATGCCCGTTGCGGTGCTTGGATACGGCCGTGGACGGCCGTATACGGTATCTCTAATTAATCAAAACAATGCTCAGTATCCATGACGAAGTGAGCGCAGCATCACATTTTGAATATGAACAGTGGCGAGGCATGGTCGGTGTTGCCATTTTGCGAGAATAACCGCGTGGTACGATTACTTTCCCACGGACCCTCTTTTGGATGCGACATTCATCTCGAAGGCTGCAGCTACGCCAAACCAGCCGATTCTTGCCCCGGAATACGTTTATAGCGTCAGAAAATGTCAGTATTATACTTTCAGCGCCAAGCACGATCCAAAGACGCGCTAAGTCGCGTCTCGATTGCATTCAGATTCCGTCTTGGTAACTTACAACACTTTTGGTCTAGTTCGCTTATGAATAGCTCCCTTATTTTTTTCTGTAGCACGTAATTGTTAGCGACTGACTAAGCCACGAGACTCAACCAGGTACCACAGCAAGAACTAAGGAAGAAAGTGTTCGCGTTCGTAAGACTAGGCTAGGCCAGGTGTATAAACAAGATCGGAACTAAAGTACAATGATACTACACTACTGCTTATATACTAGTAAGTCTGTGTTTGGGACTCCTTGTCCATACGCGTTTCCACTAGGGATGCTCCACGCCCTTGACCCAGTGTGGTATGCTACTAGTCCGTGAAACCATTAAATATGAGTGGTAACTGCATGTAAGTAATAATACTGAAACGACCATGTGTGCTACGAGTGTCGGCGGTGTGTATACAATAGGAAGTCCATGAGGTATCGGCATGTATGATGTCATCCATGTGTTGGGTGTGTGTCCGACATGAGTACGGCTTTGGTAATGAAAAGGAGTATGATCGGTGACGAAACAGATGATGAAACGGTCCGTTGGTTGATAAGACAGGGCCCCCGATAAGATATGATAAGATGTGAAAGTGTGAAAATATGGCGATTCATAACAGTAATTTCCACTGTAATGGTACCTGTTAGCGACTGACTAAGCCACGAGACTCAACCAGGTACCACAGCAAGAACTGAAAGAGAAAACGTTCGCGTTCGTAAGACTAGGCTAGGCCAGGTGTATAAACGAGATCGGAACTAAAGTACAATGATACTACACTACTGCTTATATACTATTAAGTCTGTGTTTGAAGCTCCTTGTAAAATCTTGGATAGCTTCGTCGGCATTTTTGAGATTGCATGCCGGTTCCCATGTCTATTTGTGTGTGCCGTAACCCTTCCAGTGAACCTTGTATTGAAAACCCCCGCGGTACTTCCGGGAATTCACCACTTTCTCGACCTCCCATTCCGGTTCGGCTCCTTCCAGCACAGGTGGTGGACGCGTGTCTCGGGGTTGCGTCGGAAATTGCGGCTCGTGGTAAGGCGTCAGCAGGGCCTCATTGAACACGGGATGAATGCTTTTCCACGTGTGAGGAATCTGGAGCTTGTAAGAGCTCGTCCCGACTTTCTTGATCACTTTGAACGGCCCGAATCGTTTGTCATCGAGCTTCTTCATTGGTCGATCCGTGCTGAGATTCGTCCCTTCCAGCCATACTTTGTCGCCTTCCTTGTACTCTACTGCCTCTGTTCGCTTCCTGTCATAAAACCGTTTCATGTCCTCTTTTGCCATCTTCAATGCTGACCCCACTTCATCCCATGTCTTCCTCATGCCATCGGCAAACTCCTGCGCAGTCTCATTTCTCGATGCCATTTTCGGAGCGGTGCCTTTGTAGGGATGTCTGCCCATGTCTGCGAAGAACGGAGTGACTTTGGTCGCCGAGTGAACTCGATCGTTGTAAACGAATTCAGCAGAGGGTAGCCATTCATGCCAGTCGTTCTGATGATAGTTGACGAATAACCGTAAGAAATGTTCTATCTCTTGGTTCAACCGTTCCGTCTGCCCATTTGCCTGTGGATGATACGCCGTTGTAAAGTTTCCCTGTATGCCCAACAACCGATACAATTCCTTCATGAAACGCGAGTGATATTGTGGACCGCGATCATGTATCATCTGTCGTGGCATCCCATGTATGGGGAAAATGCGATCACGGTAAATGCGGGCCATGCCTTCTGACGTCAGAGTGGTGTGTGTCGGTATGATACGTAATCGCTTGGTGAAATGGTCCACAAACGTGCTGATCGCGTTGTATCCTCCTGATTCCGGCAGCTCTCCAATCATGTCCGTCCCTACTATCTCCCATGGCTCGCTTGGCACATCAATAGGATGAAGAGGTGCAGCCGGCTTCGTGCGATGTGACTTGGTGACCTGGCATTTTTGACACCCTTCTACGTATTCCCGGACGTCTCGGCTGATTCCTGGCCACCAATAGGTGCGTGTGATCAGCTCAAGGGTCTTGTATCGTCCAGGATGCCCTGCAAGCTGTGCATCATGGTGCATTCCAATAACTCTTCCCCGCAATTCCTTGTCCTTTGGTATGTAAATACGATCCTTCCATATAATAAGTCCATTTTCCTTCTCTTCCCATCCTTTTTCTTTGTTTTCTAATGCTTTTTGTACGTATCTGTCTTTGTTTCCTTTTCTTTGTTTGATTTTGTTAAGTAATTCGTCCTCCGGTGTATCTACTGTATGTAAAGAAAATTGAATTTGTGAAATAAAAAACTCCGGTTTGAGCAAAACAACGTTTTCGTTATCTTTTTCCCCCTTCTCAAGGCCTGTCATCCTTGACAAGGCATCAGCTTTCCCCATTGTCTTGCCCGGCTTGTGAATCATTTGTATATCATACTCCGCCAACTCCGTAACCCATCTGCCTGCCTCCGGTTCAACTTCTGCGGTTCCTGAAGTACTGAAGGTTTTGATGATCGGTAAAAACCTCCACTGTCTCTTAGCCCTAGGAGATATGCCGCCAGTCGTCGATCGAGTCCATATAGCCATCATCTCTTGTCGTAGATCTCATAATTCGTCCACTTCGTTCACGCGCGAGATCGAAAGCTACTGGTCTCCATTTCCGTCAACAAATGGGAAAGAACCCCCCTTCGCATAGTTGAGGAGTCGCCTCAACTCGAAACTTGCCGTCGTCGGTGGTACAATCAGACGGTTCTTCCGTCATTCTCCGTTTCAACTCCTCAAACGCCTCGTGCTGCTCCATGCCCCAAACCCACTCGCCCTTCCCGGTTAGCATGTCAACGGCTTCGCTACTCCCGCAAATCCCCGAATGAAACGTCGGTAGAAGTTGCAGAAGCCCAGGAATGACTGCACTTCCTTCTTCTTCGTCGGCTCCTTCCATTCCTTCACTACGGCCACTTTTGCCGGATCCATCTTCACTTCTCCTCCTCCAACATGACTCCTAAGTAATCTACAGTCTGTGCCTCAAAACTACATTTCTCGGGTTTTAAATACAGCTTATTTACTCGTAATATCTCCAATACCTTTCGTACAATCTGTCTATGCTCCTCGAGAGTGTTCGTAAAGATAAGTATATCATCCAGGTAAACTATAACATGTCCGCCGTCAATCAACTCCTTCAAGATGTGATTCATGAACGATTGAAACGTTGCCGGCGAGTTTGTGAGTCCGAAAACATTACTAATGGCTCAACAGCCCTCGGTTTGTTCTAAACGCCGCTTTCCACTCATCACCGTCTTTGATCCGGATGTTATTGTAACCCCATCGACATCCATCTTTGTGAAACCTTTGCTCCCTTCAACTTGTCGATAAGCTCCTGATCAACGGCAAGGGGTATGGTTTTGATTGTCATGTCGTTCAACTTCCGATAATCCTGCACTGGCCGAAGGCTTCCTCCTTCTTCTTGACAAAGAAGAATGGTGACGCCATGGGTGAGATTGATGGCCGTATGCGTCCCGTGCGTATGTTTTCCTCCAAGAACTCGTCTAATGCCTTCTGCTCGGATGGACTAAGAGGATAGACCTTGCAGTCAACCGGTTTGGAACCAGGCGTGAGTTCTATCGCGTGATCCCAGGGTCTTCGCTCCGGTAACTTATCAAAGTCCGCCTTGCTGAATACATCGGAAAATTCCTCGATGTAAGGTGCAGCAGCAGATGAAGGCTGTTGTGATCTCAGCTTTTCACCGCTTTTGCAATAGTTGTCCCAGTCCATCCAGAACAACGCTCTCCCTCTTCCAACTTCTCTTCTACATCTTCTCCTTCGTCTTCTGGCGAGTCGTACTCAGGTAGATAGCCGCAGCGGTCTGGGCATCGATCAAAAGACAATGTGGATTCCGTCCAGTTGATGTGGGGTTGTGATATCGTACCAATCTAGCCCAAAAGATGCTTGTTTTACCAAGATTGGTGACGGCCAACTCAATCTTTTTGCGTGATCACCGATCTTCATCCGGACCTCCACAAAGCCTTCGATTGCTCCTCCCTCGTTTAGGGTTCCATCCGCATTGTAGACAGGGAGCTTGACCGGTAACTCCTTGATCGGGAGTCCGTTCTTCTCGACGAATTCTTTATTGACACAAGAACCCGTTGCTCCACTGTCAAGAAGGGCACTCGTTTCCCATTCAGAGCCTGTGTGTACGCTCTCTATGGTTACTCGGAGTTTCATGTCCTGCCCCTTTGTTCCCCGGATGTACTTCCTCGACTTTTTCAACTCCGTCACAACTTCCACCGCGGCTTCCTTTGTCAACGCTCTGATCGCCATCACCTTCTCCTCCGTCGCTTCTCTCTCTCTCCGCTCCGGCATCCATGCTCTCAGAATTCCCACTGCTCTCGACATGTCATCCTCTCTTAGCCGTTGTGCGATCCACTCGGGCGTATTTGGCTCAAATCTTTCTTTCGCAGGTTTTGTTGGTGAAGTCGTCGATGATATTTTAGATGTTTCAGTACCCGTACTGTAAATAAATTCTGCATCTGACGACCCTTCCCTTGATGACTGCTCCGGCAGGACTGCGTCTACTGCGGGAGCTTCGCAAAACCCAACTCTTCGGCCAACTTCTTCTTTTCCTCGTCGTTCATTTCGGTCCATAAACCCCGAATCGTCTGGGGTCGACCCTTCTTCGGACAGAACCTGCTAACATGGCCATGTTCGCCACAGCTGAAGCAGAGTCCCCTTCGACGTGCATTGTCGATGTCCATCGGCCTGCCGGCTCCTCCATAGGTAACACCGGTGGCATCTCGTCGTGTGATCGGCGTCGGGGGTGGGTTCGTAGGATTGGCTCTCGATGTAGCCGCCTGCGGAGCTTGGGGCCGGACCTGCATGCCGGACCTCTTGCTCGCCGCCCGCCTTCTCCATAGCTGATCGATCTGAATGATCTGTGCCTTCCAATCCTTGTACTTCTTTGGCAACCCATCTCGGCTGCCATAGATCTGGTCGATGATCTTCTCGTTGACATTGGTCTCGAGAAGTCGCACGACAAATGCATCATCCTTCGAGTATTCCGCCTGAGTAAGCAGGACCTCGAACTTCTGAAAGAAATCTTGAGCGGTGTCTTGCCCCTGGCGCAACCGTTCGATCTGATCTTGCGCATCTCGCGCGAGGTTGGAGTCCACAAATCGCTCCTTCAAGTTCTCTTTGAACTCAGTCCAAGAGACTGTCCATTCCTCTTCTTCCTCATCGAAGTTCTGGTCCGAGTAGTTCTGGACCCATGCATCAACATGATCTCCTCGGATGTAGGAGAGAACAACATCGATCCTTTCGGAGTCCGATGTGAGGTTGTTCTTCTTGTCACGGATGTATGTAAACATCGATCGCCACCAGCTCTTGTACTTGGACTTGTCCCCGTCATAGTCATAAGGCTTGTTGACCAGGGATCGGCCTTTGGTTTCGTCATTGGCGTGATGAGCGGGTGTGTGATGAGCGGCTTCTGGTGCCTCGTTGGACATGATGGATCGGGGTGATGGAATTGGAGAGTGAAAGGGTGAAAGTGGGGATATGGGTGATGCGGATTTGGATGAAACGGGTGAGGGAATAGAGGTTTGGATGAATAGGGAGGGATCGCCTAGATCTGAAATAGAATCCAGGACTTGGTAGGGTGGGGAATGATGATGTGTATCGTAAGGTAAGTAAAGTAGGTAGGTATCGTAACTGTCTACGCTATTTTACCGACTACTGACTACGTATCTACGGAGCCCAAGAGCTCGTCACAAGTTCGCAATTGCCCAGCCGACGTCCCTCTGGTGTGAGGTAAGCCGAAGTTTTCCTGGGAACGGGGGTTGACCCGTAAACAGCGCCCACTGAAGTGCAACTGCCAAAAGTTCGTTCTCGTGAGAGCGGCTACTTTCCAGCACCCGAGGCAGTTATCTCTAACTGTTAGC
>JADNYV010000730.1:0-17085 GCA_015501055.1 Mucidula mucida
TACCGGCACCTGCCGGTATTTCATTCAGATTCTTGAACCTCAACCATCATCTCCGCATTAGTAGGGACCTATTGCTTGGCCCCTCGCGTAGGACTTTTGCTACCGAAAGGAGGGCTTGCCATTGGTTCTCTGTCTGCGCTGCTTTCAATCGACAGCTGGAACATGCTAGTAACTCAGACTTTCAAACGTTGATCTTGCTGTGGCGGTCCGTCATCTTTATTGCATACATGTTAGCGACTGACTAAGCCACGAGACTCAACCAGGTACCACAGCAAGAACTAAGGAAGAAAATGTTTGTGTTTGTAAGACTAGGCTAGGCCAGGTGTATAAACAAGATCGGAACTAAAGTACAATGATACTACACTACTGCTTATATACTAGTAAGCCTGTGTTTGGGACTCCTTGTCCATACGTGTTTCCGCTAGGGATAACTCCACGCCCTTGACCCAGTGTTGTATGCTACTAGTCCGTGAAACCATTAAATACGAGTGGTAACTGCATGTAAGTAATAATACTAAAACGACCATGTGTGCTACGAGTGTTGGTGGTGTGTATACAATGGGGAATCCATGAGATATCGGCATGTATGATGTCATCCATGTGTTAGGCGTGTGTCCGACATGAGTACGGCTTTGGTAATGAATAGGAGTATGATCGGTGACGAAACAGATGATGAAACAGTCCGTTGGTTGATAAGACAAGGCCCCCGATAGGATATGATAAGATATGAAAGTGTGAAAATATGGCGATTCATAACATCACCCCCTCCTTAAGGCGCAGGTTCCATTCTGCGCCAGATTTGCTCCATGAGGGCCGCAGAGGGTAGCGTGACATCAATAGGTTCGGTGTCAGGCGGTGGCATGGGTCGGAATAGGTGTGATGGAAATTGCGACATAGGGACTTCGATGCGAGCAAGCGCAGGTGGCTTTGGCTTGTTTGGATATTGTTGGTGAAAATCGCGGATAGCTTCGTCGGCATTCTTGAGATTGCATGCTGGTTCCCATGTCTGCTCGTGTGTGCCATAACCCTTCCAGTGAACCTTGTATTGAAAACCCCCGCGGTACTTCCGGGAATTAACCACTTTCTCAACCTCCCATTCCGGTTCGGCTCCTTCCAGTACAGGTGGTGGACGCATGTCTGGGGTTGCGTCGGAAATTGCGGCTTGTGGTAAGGCGTCAACAGGGCCTCATTGAACACGGGATGAATGCTTTTCCACGTGTGAGGAATCTGGAGCTTGTAAGAGCTCGTCCCGACTTTCTTGATCACTTTGAACGGCCCAAAGTGTTTGTCATCGAGCTTCTTCATTGGTTGGTCCGTGCTGAGATTCGTCCCTTCCAGCCATACTTTGTCGCCTTCCTTGTACTCTACTGCCTCTGTCCGCTTCCTGTCATAAAACCGTTTCATGTCCTCTTTGCCATCTTCAATGCCGACCCACTTGTCCCATGTTTTCCTCATGCCGTCGGCAAACTCCTGCGCAGTCTCGTTTCTCGATGCCGTTTTCGGGCGGTGCCTTTGTAGGGATGTCTGCCCATGTCTGGAAGAACGGGTGACTTTGGTCGCTGAGTGAACTCGATCGTTGTAAACAAATTCAGCAGAGGGTAGCCATTCGTGCCAGTCGTTCTGATGGTAGTTGATAAATAACCGTAAGAAATGTTCTATCTCTTGGTTCAGCCGTTCCGTCTGCCCATTTGCCTGTGGATGGATGATATGCCGTTGTAAAGTTTCCCTGTATGCCCAACAACCGGTACAACTCCTTCATGAAACGCGAGTGGTATTGTGGACCGCGATCATGTATCATCTGTCGTGGCATCCCATGTATGGGGAAAATGCGATCTCGGTAAATGCGGGCCATGCCTTCTGACGTCAGAGTGGTGTGTGTCGGTATGATACGTAATCGCTTTGTGAAATGGTCCACAAACGTGCTAATCGCGTTGTATCCTCCCGATTCCGGCAGCTCTCCAATCATGTCCGTCCCTACTATCTCCCATGGCTCGCTTGGCACATCAATAGGTGAAGAGGTGCAGCCGGCTTCGTGCGATGTGACTTTGTAACCTGACATTTTTGACACCCTTCCACGTATTCACGGACGTCTCGGCTGATTCCTGGCCACCAATAGGTATGTGTAATCAGCTCGAGGGTCTTGTATTGTCCGGGATGCCCTGCAAGCTGTGCGTCGTGATGCATTCCAATAACTTTTCCCCGCAATTCCTTGTCCTTTGGTATGTAAATATGATCCTTCCATATAATAAGTCCATTTTCCTTCTCTTCCCATCCTTTTTCTTTGTTTTCTAATGCTTTTTGTACGTATCTGTCTTTGTTTCTTTTCTTTGTTTGATTTTGTTAAGTAATTCGTCCTCGGTGTATCTACTGTATGTAAAGAGAATTGAATTTGTGAAATAAAAAACTCCAGCTTGAGCAAAACAACGTTTTCATTATCTTTTTCCCCCTTCTCAAGGCCTGTCATCCTTGACAAGGCATCAGCTTTCCCCATCGTCTTGCCCGGCTTGTGAATCATCTGTATGTCATACTCCACCAACTCCGTAACCCATCTCGCCTGCCTCCGATTCAACTTCTGTGGCTTCCGGAAGTACTGGAGGTTTTGATGATCGGTAAACACCTCCACTGTTTCCTTTGCTCCAAGGAGATATTGTCTCCAGTCATCAATTGAGTCCATAATAGCCATCATCTCTTTGTCATAGATCTCATAATTGCGCTCTACTTCGTTCAGCGCGCGAGACCGAAAGGCTACTGGTCTCCATTTTCCGTCAACCAACTGGGAAAGAACCGCCCCGTTCGCATAGTTTGAGGAGTCTGCCTCAACTCAAAACTTGCCGTCGTCGCGTGGTACAATCAGAACGGGTTCTTCCGTCATCCTCCGTTTCAACTCCTCAAACGCCTTGTGCTGCTCCATGCCCCAAACCCACTCGCCCTTCCCGGTTAGCGATGTCAATGGCTTCGCTACTCCCGCAAATCCCCGGATGAAACGTCGGTAGAAGTTGCAGAAGCCCAGGAATGACTGTACTTCCTTCTTCTTCGTCGGCTCCTTCCATTCCTCCACTACGGCCACTTTTGCCGGATCCATCTTCACCTCTCCTCCTCCAACAATAACTCCTAAGTAGTCTACAGTATGTGCCTCAAAACTACATTTCTCGGGTTTTAAATACAACTTATTTACTCGTAATATTTCTAATACTTGTCGTACAATATGCCTATGTTCTTCCAACGTGTTCATAAAGATAAGTATGTCATCCAAGTAAACTATAACATGTCCTTCATCAATCAGCTCCTTCAGAATGTGATTCATGAACGATTGGAATGTCGCCGGCGAGTTTGTAAGTCCAAAGAACATGACTGAGGGCTCAAACAGGCCTCGGTTTGTTCTAAACACCGCTTTCCACTCATCACCTTCTTTGATCCGGATGTTATTGTAACCCCATTGGACATCCATCTTTGTGAAAACCTTTGCTTCCTTCAACTTGTTGATAAGCTCCTGAATCAACGGCAATATCGGTTCTTGATTGTCATGTCGTTCAACTTCTGATAATCCTGTACTGGCCGAAGGCTTCCATCCTTCTTTTTGACAAAGAATAAGGGTGATGCCATAGGGGAAATTGATGGCCGTATACGTCCTGTCCGTATGTTTTCTTCCAGGAACTCATCTAACGCCTTTTGCTCGGATGGGCTAAGGGGATAAACCTTGCAGTCAACCGGTTTGGAACCAGGCGTAAGTTCTATCGCGTGATCCCAGGGTCTTCGCTCCGGTAGCTTGTCAAAGTCCACCTTGCTAAATACATCGGAGAATTCCTCAATGTAAGGTGCAGCAGCGGATGAAGGCTGTTGTGATCTCAGCTTTTCACCGCTTTTGCAATAGTTGTCCCAGTCCATCCGGAACAAACGCTCTCCCTCTTCCAACTTCTCTTCTACGTCTTCTCCTTCATCTTCCGGCGAGTTATACTCGGGTAGGTAGCCGCAACGGTCTGGGCATTGATCAAAAGTCAACGTGGATTCCGTCCAGTTGATTGTGGGGTTGTGATATCGTAACCAATCTAGCCCCAAAAAGATGCTTGTTTTGCCAAGATTGGTGACGGCCAACTCGATCTTTTCTGCGTGATCGCCGATCTTCATCCGGACCTCCACAGTGCCATTGCTCCTGAAGAAACACCAGATATAGCGAGCTGCGCTAATGACACTGGCGAGTCCGGAGGCAACTAGGCGTGCGCTCCCGGTGTCGTACTTTATGATTTGCAGATAGTAGTATCATGACCGCCTATTTGGGGCACAACACACGTCAATGCCTGTTTGCTCGTTATTATCACTGAGCCTTTCAGCAATGGCAAAGGGCAATTAAGATGTAGACACAGACCATTATCGATGGAGATTGGCTCCGACAAGATGGCGACCTACACACGAGTAAAGCGAAATGTGCCTGCAGCAGCACTTGAGCAGGAGGACTTTAGCTCCCACTCCAATGATATGCTCGGTGACTATCGTATCATCACTGCTTGACCGTGATGGAGAAGGAACAATATTAACATACCAATCATTGGCTATAACCGTGGAGGAGACTTGGATTGGATCGCTGTTTTGGAGAATTTTCACAGCGAAGGCAGAAGATTCAAGACCAAACCGTGTAGGGCCTGCCTGATATAGCATGTTGAGCTCATTCCAATGAGAGGCAACCTGCCAGATATATACTAAATGATCAGTGGAAAGAACACATGGACAAATTCATGTCCTGACCTTGGGCCCAGCGTTGTAGTCGCATTTGCATTGGTATGTGTTTCCCCCTTCTAGTGGCCTCCATTTTCATTGAAGTTAGGCTGGGAGGGCCACTGAAAACGCCCCCATACCCTCTGAGGTTACAACGCGTCTATATGAACGTTTCAAGCAGGCAGATTGTGGTCGTGAACAGGGTCCTGGAAGCATTTCCTGTGCGGATAGCAAGAAGTGTTTGGCATTGGCAGATACAAAGTGGCGCGAAGTGGTCATCTAAAGCTGGCTGGTGTTCGAGGAGGAGACTTGATATGATCAAGGCGAGAAGGTAACTGGGAAGCCTAATTGGTGCATTCCGCTTTTGGCTGTCTGTTGACCTCTACAGTCATCTACCACTCAACGGGACACCACCACTCAACGGGACAAACCACCCGGCACCATTCCACATAGCCATTTTTCCTTCGGACTTTTTGCCATCTCTAATGTAATGAACTAATACATCTTCTTACACTCATCCGGGCAGTAAAATACGCTGTTGTAAGAAAAAGCAGAAGATATGGTCAAAACGGCATCACAGCACGAGCACGGACTTGAGTAAATGTCGCCCAAAAGGGCCAATCAGCATCTTAAAAAGGATAATCAGCGTGATGTGACACTGTTCCGTTGTCTGGTGTACGCCCGATAAGCGTCAAAAACCTGATAGCGCGTTTGCTCAGCTCTATTGGTCTCGGTTTCATACAAGTATTGGATGAGAAATGTTCATTGAGTATATATCAACATTTATTGTGTACTAAACAAGGTGTATTAGGCACTATTTACTAATTCCGGACATGCTTTTGATTTGGCTGTCCCGTTGAGTGGTAGATGACTGTATTGGTTCTTGCGTTCATCGAATTGCCTTCTGTCCAGCGTTAAACGTGTCGCCTATCTTCCCTGCAATAACAGGTATTGGTGGTACTCTCAACAATCATATTCAGAGCATCTATGCAGCTATTGAACGGCATCTTACGTGTTCCGTTACAAGCAAACGAATGCAAATTTTAGTGAGAAAGGTAAATTAGTGGTAAGTGGTAAGTAGTACAGATAAAGTACACATGTGATGACGGCTATCAGCGAGGAGATATAATACACATTAAAGGAATGTGGACAGGACTACTCTCATGGGACGGCTGGGAGGGACGCGTTCGATCGGGCCTTGGTCGTGTAATAGCTGGAATGCATAGTTTCGCGGCTGCCATGCGGGAGCGCGAGGATGTCAGGGCGAGTGACGTTGTCGAAAGAAAGAGCCGTGTCAGCAGCGTGTTCCGTACTGGCAGTACGCCACTGAAGCTCAGTAGAGACATTGGAAACATGCTCGTCACAGAGACTGCGCCCTTGACTAACGCGTATGATGATGCTAGAAAACTGACAGCACAGTCAAACCGGTGTATGAGGCAGTGAAAATAGAACGTGTACCACGATACCCTGTTGTCGCATAACATGAAAGTTAGTTCAATTTTAATGGGCCCATGGTACGACGTACGGTGACTGGAACAGACTACAAATCGCGATGAACAAATTGAGGAGCGTTCCAAGGAATTCACGTACCATATCGGTGAAAATATACACAGAGAAAGATTTAGACGTGAGGGTAATGATTTGACAGAGTGAGATCAGCGTATAGATAGATGCTGAGAAAAGATTGAACGTTCAGCGTGTCGAGCGGAGGAAAATAGTTACCTGATTCCACAATGAGGGCGATTATACGCGTCAGGGAATCATCGAGATGCGGTTTCTTAACGCTACTTAGAATTCGGTAAGCGATGAGCCCTGTGGATGCAGATGTAGGCAATAGACAGCGCGATATGAACAGACATACCGGTGCACATAACGTTGAGGACTGCCGTCAAAACGCGAAATACAGTTACGGACACGACAATATCGGTGGGAAAGCCTCTGATTCCTTTGAAAGCAGAAAGACAATATATCCACCAAATCCCGGAGGCTATAAATGAGAGTTCTTTCGAGAAAGGCCGTTTATGTGGCTCACCAGCATCAGTAAGGGATGTAAGGATAGGAACCGCCATGATTTTGAGACTATTATGCCATACTACGGATGTGCGGAATATCTGTATCGGAATTGAGCGTGTGATGGAAGGAGTGTACAGGGTGGCTTAACTAGGAACGCATCTGCGACGAGTGTGACCAGAACATAGATGATGTTGACAAGGAGGCTCATCGGGGAACTATAACCTCCCAAGTTGATAACACCCCTACTGACGTTGGCGTATTGCCAAGCGTTAATGGCGCGCGCAGCGCTACCTATGCACCGCTACGGTATTGAGATAAGTAGATGATCTGGCTAGTAATAAGCACTTACTACGTTAATCAACACGAAGAGTGACATGTGCGTGGCAGTCAGATAGGTATGTCCATGACCGGCTTTATGTCTCGCATACAGAAGCCTGCTACAGTGGAAAGCGACTGGGAGATAGACGCCTAGAATCGGACTCGGTCAGCATCGAGGTACTGCGCCACCAAGGGATTTGACGTGCCATAAAAGAATATGGAGGTGAACGACGATGCAAGGGCAGCATCGTTGCCGTCCAGCGCCATGGAAGCGGAGGATGCATATACTGGACTGGTTTGAGTGATATATAGAGAGCAGAGAGGAGGTTGTCACCCATGGCGATCATGATGCGCTTCGCTCAAGCATCAGGAGACAACGATTGAAATTTGCAATGCACTGCCAGTCTGTCGGATATATGAGCGAACTTCCGTAGGGAAATAGGCAAGGGTGTGGTGCGCTCTAGACGATGTAGACGTCGACCCAATTGAAAACACAGCCAGAGTATCCAACATCGTTGAAAGCAACCTATGGAAGCGCGTTTTAGCTGGAGGATTTAAGCTTATGATGGGTTTACGCGAAACTGTCGAAGCTGAATGTATGGCAAGCCTTTCTGAGCGCATTGTTAGCCCAGAAAAGCAGCGAGCAGTCTGGTATTCACCGGAAACTACGATGAATGGACGGCTTATGCGGGCTCATCCGAGCTGAGCCATGACGTTTCTCCCGGGTAAGCAAAATCCGGCGACCTGCTAGCAGTTATATTGTGAAAACCGTGGATTATCTTGGGTGTTCCGAGTTATTTGCCAGTGGGCTTTTCCTGATGACTACTTTTTCAACTTGAGTCTCCAAATTGCACGGCGCTGCCCTGAATACGCGCATTGAATAGTACTTTAACTTACGCGCCAAGGGAAAATTCGTAAGATTCAGTGCCCTGATAGGCGTTGCTAGAGTCCTCGCGAGTCGTAAGGCGAAGCGATATACTTCCGCCCGTGATTATATCGCGAGAAAGCGCCAAGAAAGCAGGAGGGGTATCTTCCTGATCGCAATTGGGCCGACCAAGTACGTCATGGCAATCAGCGCCTTCTCTTTTCACCTTCATGATCGTGCGCTAGCCTGCTCTTCCATTCGACATGGGCGCCTACTACGACGAAATCGAAATTGAAGACATGGTATGGGATGCGGAAAAACGTGTCTACCACTATCCCTGTCCATGCGGAGACCGTTTTGAGATATCTCGAAAGCAGCTGGCAGACTATGAGGACATCGCGACTTGCCCTAGTTGCAGTCTTATCATCCGTGTTATCTACGATCCGGTGCGTCTAAGCGTACTGTTTGAGGTGCCTTCAGCTGATGAGGATTCTAGCTTGATTACGAAGACTACGAAGAGGAGGAGGAAGAGGAAGATGGAGAGGAAGAATCCTCGGAGACGAGCAGTGGCGATGAGTTTGAGGATGCTACGGAGAAGCTTACAGTCTCTGATAATGCTACGACGGAGAATCATTGATCATTCTCATCTATCGGCAATGTATCCATAATCATAGTGCGTATCCAGTTTCAATGCCGCGCGCGTCTTGACTTATGACTTATCGTCCGGTAGATGTACTTGGACTGTATCTCCCTCACTTTGACCGCAACCAACTGCGTTTCCCCAGCTTGCAATAAAGATTCATGTACGTCAGATGGCTTGCGCCGATATCGACAAAGTACTACCTTCTTTGCTGGTGCTCACCTTGTCGGAGGAACACACTCCGGAGCAAACGTCGCCCTCGTCGCAGGTGACTGTCTGAGATTTGAAGGCCTGCTCTATAAACCACTTGGATCTACATTGCGACGATACCATTATTCTTGTCTTTTACGCGTTGGCTTCCACGCGACACTGAAAGGCGTACCACAAGGTATATTTAGACGGGCATTGATTTCCAACGTCTCAGTAGACAATAATTGGAAGCTGTGGGACGGCAATGGAAAAAAAACACAGTCAATGACAGGTCTTCTCGACGGTCTTTCGATGGTCCTTGCGTTCCTTGCCCATTATCACCGTCGCTCAGACTCCTACCTTCTATCTAATTCTCCTCTCGTGCTCTGTATTCCTCATATGATTCGTCGACGCCTCAAATTCATCCGCATACGTACTATCCAAATGTTACTATACTCCCTAGTAAGATCATTGTTGCTCCATGCGATTTATTTACCATACACCATAGACTAACGCTTCAATTCCTACGGCCCTCAAGTACCCTTCTATATTTCTGCGCCACAATATCGACAAATGTCTTCTATAACAATACACCGGATGTCTTCGTTCATATCTGCTGTGTCACAGCGTATCGCATCAGTAAGCAAATCTCTCTTGAATCTCTATTCCTGTCTCGAGATTAGATTCCTCGCACACTTGCTGGTCCGTCGAACAGCCATTAAAACAAATTCAAGCCCACGTACGTACGCCTCAATTCTCGTAAGGTGAGTGTATTTAATTCCATGACAAGACTTAGAGCACTGCTCCATTCATGAAGTTTGTAATAATGGGTGTTCCATGAAAGACGAAGGAGTCAGGAGGTTCAAAAAGAGGTGACAATGTAAGTATCAGCCTGCAAGCGCGCGCGGAGGACTCACTTTGGATAGACCTCAACGCGATCGTGGCGGCTGCTCATATTAGGAGGCGCCTAGCGGGAGGGCGTACGCGATCGCAAGGGAGACCTCAAGCCCCCACAAACGTTGAACGCGGCTTTGCAGCCGATATTGCACCCGCGAAATTGGGGGGTTTGATATCATTTGACTGATCATGCACGTGTACGTCACCGACACGCCTTCGTCTTTTACCACTACCACGACCTGAATGCACCCTGCCTCGTATGGATCCACAGGCAGTCTACTGTTGACCAAAAACAGCGTTCTAGTGCAGACGAAGCCCTCTCTGCGCCGGAAACAGGTGCAGAAGACGACTGGGGTGCCGGATCCGACTCCTGCAAAGCCAGATATGCCATTTCCTTTTCCAGGTGAGTAATCTTCCCAACTGCTCGCATATTGAGGCTGACGCGCTTCGGCAGGACGTACCATTCGTCATGTCAGCGTCGATCCCGCAGTAAAATCCCACTCTCAAGGCTGGTGCGTCCCCGATCCTCCTTCCTCCCTGTGTCCCGCGTCTACACCCCCTTGCCCAAAATATTCCCGTACACCACGTTTGAAGACTACCGTTGTTGTCACAGGCCCGGTTCCGCCGCGCGCTGGCGCTGCGCTCCCCACATTCCTTGCAGCCGAAATTGAGCTACGCCGCTCCGGTCAGTTTTCTGGAGTTTGATTATGGCTTGTGCACTAATCCTTTCTCAGAACGTGCCGCTAGACGCGCTCAATGCGAGTATTCTCCTGCCGTTGCCGTTGTTCCTCTTCTCTCTTCGTCCCTAGATGCGCCGCTTTGCTATATTTGTCCATTTCACGACGCCTGCTATGACTGCTGCTGGTTTCCAGTCTAGCGGTCTTCTTCTTTCTCTGACCTAGGATTATTTGGGTTTTCATGTACATCTGTATCAACATGGGTTCTGTGGTTTTCTTGAATATCTCTGTATCATACACACGAAGTACTACTTATGTATCATTCACATACCTGGCGCAAAATGATATCTGTAGCGGGGGCCTCAGTCCCTCCATATATCCACCACTCGTATACTGTGTCGGTTTTATCGTTCGGAATCCATGCAAAATGGTTGGTGCAACTCTTATCCCCATAATGCGTCGGCTAACTTGGTACGAACGGTTTACAGGATGTCTGAACGATGTTCAAAAGAGTTCCCAATAAACAGTATGTCGACAAGCCACTGCCTCCTAGAACGGACACCACGAACCAATATCCTAATCGAAATACTGGGGGATCGAATGCAGGATCGACAAGGGATCGTCGGAGGTAGCGTTAAGAGTCCTTCGCGAGAGAATAACAGCCATTAGATTTGTGCAGCAGATAGTCACGTACTTCTCGGCGAGAGTGGTCAATCTCTGAAGGTCAAACGATAGGTCATGTTCGCATGAAACAATATGTAGGGGTAGAATACATCGAATCTGGCAGAGACCCTCCAATATGAACGCACACTGCTTTGCGCGTCTCATGTACCAGATGCGCCACCAATTCCGTTTCTTTGCAGTATGTAAGAAGATTCGGAACGCGAAGTGATGACTGGGAAATGCGGGAAGCCGGTGATACTGAACATGAAGACGAGAACAACGGCTGGATGGATGCGTCGCGAAACAGTGAGAACCTCTACTCGACTCGAACAACAACGAATCAACCTCGTACGTTAGAACTTGTACACCTAGGAAAACAAATGTGGACTGTCTTCAACGTCTCCGAACCTCTTGAGTAATGGAATCGACGGCCTACTATTCGATCAACACAGGTCGTTGCGTGCATCGAATTGATTCTGCGGGAGCGGGCCAATTCATATTCAATTCAGTTGGCAGCTAACGCCAGCGACACTGGTGCGGCCGTACTGATACCTTCTTCGACCGCCACAGTAATACTAGGGATGTCTGTACTTGCACTTTGACTTCTGATAACTGGCCCAAGTCTGCTGCCCTCTGTGAATACAATGGCGCTATCACGTTGCCCGCACAAGGCCCAAACTGGCTACATACCGATCGTGCGTGCGCGTCATTGGACGTCATCGAGAAGCGCGTCTCTGGGCATATAAAAGCCAGCTCTGAACAACGGCAAAGTCAGTTCTCTCTTGCCCATCCACCATCAACCACTCTCATATCAATCACTCTCACGATGACCGACGCAAGGTCTGTCCTTGTCTAGACTCGTTCTCGCCGTCGAACTTACGCGCTATTGCAGCAAAACCTCTGGTCAATATGACTCTGTCGTTGGCAACGTCAAGCAGTCTGTAAGATGTGTTCTACGCGTCGTCGTTGTCGTCTAACACTTTATTTACAGGCTGGCGAGGCCGTCGGGTCCGACTCTATGAGCAAATCGGGTCAGAAGCAACACGCTTCAGGAGAGGCTGAGACCACCACCGCCAAAGCCGAAGGGTACATTTCCGGAGCGATGGACAATGTTAAGGTTGGTTTGTTTTCCTTTTCTCTATGATTCACACTCAATGTTCCTAGGGCACCATGAACTCCGTGGCTGGCGCGGTCATGGGAGATTCCACCCAGCAAGCTAAGGGTTTGTCGATATCTGTTAGGGTTTTCCGATTTAACTGACAGCCTTGCTAGGAAATGCTCAACAAGAGAAGGGCAGTACGCAGCAGAGCATGAACAAGTAGAGTAGACTCCGCGATTGTATTTTATGAGATTTTGCAATTTTCTTGTCGCAGTAAACTGGCGTGATCGTGATCCTCTTCTCGGCGTGAGTCTTGATTTGTTTTTCGACGCATCCTTCGAGTCTTACATTCTCATGCTCGGCGGTATGATCGGGCTTTACGTTTCCGACTCAACTCTTCTATCTCTGCGCGTTCCGGTCCTACAAAAAGGGGAATTGTACCACATAGACTACTCGGTTACAAAACTAGGACGCGCCCACAGTGCGCGTTAATGTTAGACTGGGATCCTTACATTGTCGTTTCCAATTCAAGGCCTCAGCAGGTGACCGTGCGACAGAATCTCGTGACGGTCCGGCATGCCGAGCTTGGTTCCCGACCGACTGCTCTCAATGACAGACCACAATGGCATCTTGTCCGACATCCTACGCGGCACCAGATTTTTACTCGCGTCTGACGACGTGTGGATTAACGCGGAGCTTACCCAGATTCAAGAAGAATTGGACGCGCTATCCCAACTTTTCGTCCTCGATCCCACAGAGCTGGAATTATACCACTTGCGGGCCAAATACTCCGCTGTGAAATCCCCCGTTTACAGGCTACCACCCGAACTCATGTTGGACATCTTCCATTGGGCAGCTTTCTGGTCCCCGTCTCAAAACATCTTGGACACTCGGTCCGTTCCTTGGACGCTGGGCCAGGTCTGTGCACGCTGGCGCGAGATGGCTCTCAACTGCACCTCGTTATGGCAGACCATAGTCTTTACATCCCCGTATCCAACTCATTCCGGCAAGATTTTGGCGCAATGCCTGGCTCGCTCGCGCGATCGACCCATTGACGTCTCCATCACATTCCTCAATTACGAGAACGCTTGCCGCGATATTCTGGTCGAGTGCATCCGGTTGCTGTGTGTTGAGTGTCGCCGCTGGAGGCGTGTACAATTCGACATCTCAAGCATAGATCACGATATGTCAGAGTTATTGGGCGCGCTACATGGAAAGCTTCCCTCTCTAGAAGGGGTCTACTTTTTCAAGCTACTCTCATGGACACACCGGACCCCTCATTCTTCCCCGCTCGATGCCGTCCGCGCGTTTTTGGAGGCTCCTCTCATGAAACGAGCGGACCTTCGTTCCCTTCCCTTTTTCAAGTTCCCCCCGTCACCAATACACCTTACACACTTTGGCGGTAACATTCTCCAGCTTTCCGACGTGCAGCGTTTATCATGTCTTCCTTCGTTGGTGGAATGTCATCTTTGTGGGCCTCAGATTCATATCGCTAATGCGGTGGTCCCAATCACCCTTGCCAATCTAAGGCGCTTATCAGTACAGTCCCCCTGCATCCTGCAAGGTCTCACCACGCCCAATCTCACCTCTCTATCTCTCTTCCCCAGTCGAGTCTCCCCCCATGATCTACAAGCAGTGCAGGACTTTGTCGCACGGTCGGCGTGTGTCATACAGATCCTCGCGATATCACTTCCGTCTCTCCTACTCTTCCTGCACCCGTGTTTCCGCGACTCTCACATGCGAAGCATCAAACGCTTCTGCCTGTCTTTCTATCCAGAGGCAGGCGAGTCCACAGCAACCTTCAAACTGATCGCCAGCGACGTCCTCCCCCAAATTGACGTTTTAACGGTAGTGATGTACAGTCCCATGTCGGGTTTGGACTTGAACCTACCCGGCCCAAAAGTCGCTGTAGAGGCCCTCATGGAGATGGTCGCCTATCGTTTTGAGCATGCCGTTGAGAACAAAGTCCAGAAGCTCGGTCTTTTGCGAATATGTTTGTGCTCGGACGAAATTTTGGCCGTGCTTCGCCGGGAAGGGCTTGCTCGTTTCGAGGCGAATGGACTGGTGATCGAGCAGTCGGATTATGGGAAGGATAAGCATTGGACGGGTCCGTTCTGGTTTCTCGAGGATGACATTCCTTTGTAGCCCTGGCTATAATCTATGCTTGAGTTATTTGATTTTTTTTCGACCAAGCTCTCAGGGTGTAGGCATCAACCGGTAAGTATCTTGTTTCTTTCTGTGATTTCTCCAAACGGTATTCAAAATAATGACCCCCAAAATCCCAGAAACCCCAAACATATATCCTCTAGCTTCTCGCGCACTGCCCTATCCACACATCACGGCTCTAAACCGCACTAGCGAAACACGGGAACGTCTTTGTCCACCATCCCTACACTCAACGTAAGCGGGAGGGCATCCAAAAAGGCCACACACGAAAAGCCCACCTTGACTTTATCCATGTTCTCCTGCGCGCTCGACTCCGGGTCTGTCGCGTACTTCACTGTCTCTTTCCCTCCCTGCTCAGCAGCTCCCTTCCCATACGCTGTCGCTATTGTCTTCCCCGCGTAGGCCTCCTTCCCCGCGCCGGCATTGGCTGGAGCGGTAAATGAGTATTAAACGATACGCGCACACTCTGATGACTTACGCGACGCGTGCATGCCCTCCGTCTTTCCTGGCTGCTGCTCGTTCATTGTTGGTTGTTGTTGGTGGTGGTGGTGGTGAAGGAGAGTAAAAGTTCAAGGCGTAGTACGCTGATGGGGGTTGGGGGGCAGTCTTTTGGGCCCTCGTCTTTCCGCTGGGCATCCCGTTAAATATTGCGCTCGCCTCCTCCTGTGTCTTTTTGCCCTGATCGCGATATGACAGGACAGGTCGACTTGCTGTTGGACCTCTATGGTTGTCATCACTCATTTGGTCAGCGTCCTCGTTGTGGTTGTAGGCGTGTACTTGTTGTTCGAGTACACGCGTAGTGCAGTGCGGTCTTCGCGCGAACATAGGTTCATATTCACGACTTGCAAAGATGTCACTCAATTGACAGCTTGGACGTCCTCCTGTTTGACATCAATTCAAGAGTCTCGGCTTCATACAAGTGATGCCTCCTAACGATCCAGTGGAAAATATTCTCGTAAAACGGTATCTGCCGCCTGCGAACGACGAGTGATACAGCAATCAATCAGGCGCTCTGCGTTCATGCATAAGAAAGTAGATTTGGTCATCTCGAAACAAAAACAAGGTTTTACATACTGTTGAAGTACATGATAAATAATACACCGTCTGTATGGAAAAACACCAAAACACCAAACACATCATTTCCTTTCGCCAGCAATCAACTCATCAAGCCTGTACCGCGTGTAACTCGTGTGAAAGGCGATGTAGCGTTCCGCAAAGTCTTTATACGCCTTCAAGACAGCAGCATCTCCACCCAGCATTGCCGTAACGTTCTTGTCAGCCTCGATAACATCGTTGGCAAGGTCACGGAGGACAATGCTTTTCTTCAAGCCCAAAGAGCACGCCGTGGTGGAAACCAGATTCGTCTCTTCGCCGGCTATCTCTTCCTTGTAGAAAGACAAAACGTCGCTATTAGAGGTAGTGTAAGAGGCAGCATCGGAATGTAAAACAAACTTCGACACTTACTTTCCTTCATTGACGAATACAATTAATTCCGGTAAAGCGTGGATGTACAAATCCACTGGGACCTCGCGAGGGAATATGAGGAATGCGTAGGGCTCCGCTGTACCAGAGAGACCACGGCTGAACTTGGGGAATCGTTTCGCAGAGGAGGATAACTGTAGTAGTGCGTTTCAGACTTTAATGCCGAGCGCGAGGAAAATCAAGACCTCACCTTCAAATCCTTCGTACGATGTTCCACAAACTGAGCGGAAACAAAGTTGAGCGCCGCCGCTATGATGATGTTTGCGGCCAAAGGGTCGAAATAGGCATATATACCGCGGAAGAAGTTGGCAAAGAAATCGAGCACCACGTCGTCGTGTGGTTCTGCGGAGCAGAATCGAACATGGAAGTTGGCGAGCCCGGTCATGTCCTTTAAGAAATAGTCCTCGACATAGAAGACGAACGCCGTGTACAAGGTGACGAAGAGCCGCCTCGCCTGGTCGTCAACATGGCCGTACGCTGTGCTAGCCATACGGATCCGCCAGGAAGACATTTCGTGATCAAGAAAACCATCGAAGGATCCTCGAGAGAATATCCTCGCGACTTGACCTCTCGGCAGCAAAGGTCGTGGAGAATAGGATCAAGCTCGACCATGGGTAGGACGGGGATTTGAAATGCGCGAGGAGGTCGAGGCAGATATCTCTGATCTCCTTGATTTCTGCACCGACGGACTGTAGAAAGCATGAGACAAGAGTATGCGAAAAAGTCAAAGACACTAACAGGTGGAAGCTCTGAGGCCTGTGCTGTATTCATCTGGGGTTCCATGGTCGAGATAGTACTTCAGCGAGTTGAGTTCTTTGGCGACTTTCGCAGGCATATATACGTTCTCAAACCATGCAGGAACACGCGAATCTGTACAAATCAGAAAGTCGATTCTCCAGAATGCTGACACTCGTGTCGCCATGCACAAGATAGATGTCTTCCATTTTCTCATCCAGCGCCTAGCCTAGCACAATCATCGGGATTGCCTCGAACGCCCGCGTAAATTCTGTTGTTTTGTGACGCCGCACATTGCCGGCAAGAGTCCAGAATCGCCCTGCAGGCTGCAGTTCGCAACTTCCTCGAAGATCCCATCATTTCGTGTCGTCTTGTCCACAAGACGAGGCCTATCGAAATGCCTGATGCCGGTCCTACTAAAGTCCACTTTTCGACCAAAAATATCTAGGGCATCGTCTAGGTGGAGGATACAGGAAGTTCAAGAGAGTGTGGCGCCATCGGCGGCGCTTGAGCAAGGAATCAACTGGGACGCCATGATTTACCATCTAGGGTCAGCCAGATGAGGAAAGTTCAGATCCTAACAAAGACTGATAGACTCTACATTGATTGCGAGAGCGAGCATCCATGGAGT